>VUYV01000031.1:12199-41728 GCA_008711295.1 Anarhynchus alexandrinus | reverse complement strand
GGGTGCTGCTGAAGCAAAACGTGTGGCAAAGATGTTTTGTGTGGTTGGGCTCTTTATCCTGGTTACTAAAGTCATAACACGATGCTGAAAGCTGAAGTGATGTAGTCGATCTTGACGCACGTTGTGATTTCTATTGAGGGTGGTTAACGGCTGGCAGGTTCTCCGGCGAAAGCAGTAAGTGGCCCATTGATTGAAATTACATTAGCACTGCTCCTTTGTAAAATATTAATTTAGCTCGTGGATGAAATACATGTTTTCAACATGGAGAAATACAGTTTGATTGTATAGGTACCTTTTTGGCTGTAGTCTCAAAGGAACAAGTAGCAAATGGATCTTAAGAAAAACAATAAATGGGGGTATAGATCACGGAGGATGCTCTCTCTGAGGATGAAACAAGAAATAAGGTTTTGCACTGGTTAATGGTGAGTGCTGGTCAGGTGCTCTCTCTCTCTATAAGCTCTTCCTTAACAGTGCTGTAGCTACGTAGTTCGTTGAATATATTCCCTGCTAAGGAGGTAGCGAGCAGATGGTAAACACTCCCAGTGAGGCAGTTTTCACTCTGAAATATGGAAAGGTAGTTGTGAGGGTGTCAGTCTAAGTTGAGTTTCGTGTTCTCCGTCGATCTGTTGTACATGTTTCTAGATGGTACAGTGAATTTATTGGGGGTCTCTAATGTATTCGTTACACAAAAAATCAGACCCTTGTGTGAACCGCACGCAGTGGTCTGATCAGAAGACTGAAGTATTTCGCATGCACCGTAGGTAGGGAAACACAAGTGGCTCCGCCAGCCACATGCTGACCAGGAACAGGCGCTCGCTGGAATGAGGGTAATTGAGTTTCCATCCTTGTCACGGCTTCTCTGTTACTGCTGAAAGCTGCTAATTAGCGCTGATGCCTTGTTTTAATTGGTGATGGTCTAGTTTGAAAATGCCAACTCCTTGATTGTAGGCCACTGAATGACTATCAGATGGCAATACAATTCCCACTCGGCTCTTAAGAATGATTTGAGGTCACAATGCCAAGGGGAAGGATGGTGGTGGTTGTTGTTGTTGATGTTTGCCAAGGTGGGGGAGAGGAGTATATTCCATCTCTGCCGTGCTTTAGGTAGCCATCTATTGTAAATCAGTGCTATTAGCTCTTACTTTGCCAGACTGAGTATTGATGGGTAGCTGCTCTGCACTGCTTCTAAATCCTCTTTAAGAAGCATGTAAGACTCATTTATTTAATATGACTTTTAGAGGAATGTCGCTTTAGTAGTTGAAAAACTTCTAGACTACTGGATAGTGCTGGAAAATATGATTGCGTACGTGACATGGTGATGTATAAAGGCCTTGTTAGCTTTGTAAAGCAGTTCTAAGGACCTGGAACAAAGAAATTTGAGATTTGGGGTAGAATACTTCTATTTGATCCACATGAGAAGATGGGATATTTCTGAATGGCCAGGTGAATTATCCTTTTTTAATTTCTCCTTTCTCTTGTTCTTTGTACCTAGCCCTGTACAGTGGCTTAACCTCTGTCTTATTAATTTGTTTCTCACTTTCTAAACCTCTCTTGGCAATTTTTTCTTTTAAATTTGGTGCCTTAAAGTCATCACGTCGGATACTTTTCTTACTAGGAGAGCACTTAGAAAGGAACAGCAGGGTGCTTTTGGATAATGCTTTCATTCACGTGTATTAATTTCTGAGCGGGAAGTAAACTCCTCTTTATTTACAAACTGCAATACAGTGTATGTTATACAAGTTATGGTCCACTTTTAAAACAAAAAGTACAAATAACCTCAGTGTGTCCTCATCGGAATTGGCATATGTCAAATTTCTAACTTTATGGGGTCGATAAGCTAGCATTGCTGTTTAAGGTCTAATGTTCTCATGTGAATGAATATTCTATGTGAATTTATAAGTAATGAGAAAATAATGGCATTTTCTTACAGTCCATCTTAGCTTGATAGTAAATGAACATTTTGCCATGACGAAAGTAACATGGTTTATAGTGACACAACCTACATAAATCCGGTTGGATTTGCTGTTGACATTGGCCTACGTTCCGGCATACGAGTTACTTTACATTTCTTTTGAACAAAGGAGGTTTGTTCGAAACAGGTGCTCTAATGGTTACCCTGGCCTTTATAAATAGCTTTTAGGTGAAGTATTACTTCTGTTAGCTGTGGGTAACTTCACAAGGCATCTTGGTTTATTGCGTGAGGTTTCCATTTAAAAAAAAAAAAAAATATTGGCTATAGCTTCGTGATGTTTACTGCCTCATATATTGCTGTTTATTTTTAGAGTGTGCTTGTCACAATTTGTCAGCCAAATATTGGCCTGTCACCTCTGCTGTTAGCTGCTGAAATGCTCTTCCCAAGATGACTTTTTTAAAC
Organism: Anarhynchus alexandrinus; assembly: GCA_008711295.1. Lineage (NCBI taxonomy): Eukaryota > Metazoa > Chordata > Aves > Charadriiformes > Charadriidae > Anarhynchus > Anarhynchus alexandrinus. The sequence goes on along the minus strand of VUYV01000031.1, from coordinate 39,354 downwards.
TAGACATAATGAATTAATACCTACCCTGGTTGTTCCAGCGTACTCTTAGTTTTGGTAGGAAATAACGCAGCAGGACTTGCCACCTTTGCAAAAACCATAAAACGGTAGAAAAAAAATTAGACACACTCTTATGTTAAATTTTGCAACCATACCATAATCTGTTAAACTGAATTAATGTGGTAGAGTGGTTGTGAGAGTCTGTGGTAAGTGCCTGAGTGCGTCAAAAGGCTTGAATGTTATTTATGAACGGTAGTGAAGAACATTTCTAAATCAGTTATAAAATGAGCCAGGATATAAGGAAGAAATAGGAGGGCCAGTATCTAGGCTGTTAAGACATGGCTACTTACACACTGTGTGTTGCTTGAGGAAAAATATATATCAGAATTTCTTTTAAGGAAAAATGAAAGTTCTGCTTTATACAAGTGACATCTGATATCTTACTTGATTTCTTTTCCTGTTTCTTCTATTTATAGATGTCTTGAGTTTGGGATTTATCTGAAAGCTAAGGTCAGGAAGTGCCTTCCTCCAAAAATGCTACTTGTTGTGGTTTTCTGGCATGTCCTCTTCCCTCTCCTTCCCCAAAGGAACTGTACAGAAAGTATTTTTCCACAATAAAACACAGATCCTCAGCTCTGCAGATGTCATGTTCTGACTGTAGCATATACTGCTTCACTTCCAAAAATGAAACTTTTAAAATCATCTCTTGGTGTCCATGTCAGTTACATGACCGTAGTAACCACTTTATTTTCAGTTATTACTGCTTTGAATAGAGTCTACATGTGGGCTGGGATGTGGAGGCAGAGGAACAGAGCCTGTATCCTATTTGGATTGTTATGGAGTAGGGAATACTTATTTCCCATGTGGAATTTCAGATTACCTTAATGACCTTGTTTTAGATGGGAGTATGTATATATGTGGGGAGATGCTCATCCTCCCTTAGGCTTCCACCAATCATTTAAGGTTATGGAAGACCTTAAATGTGAAAGGTCTCTACCACCTTGGAGGTGATGGGAATAACAAGCACGTGGTCATGAGACACATCAAGTTTTTTGTGAGTTCTGGTGTATGGAAGATGTTCTCCCCAACTTGCAAACAGAAGGTGATTACTTAAACCAGTCCTCTGAGAGAGTACGGTAATTCTGTGGGCAGCAAAGATGTGGGAGCGCAATGACTGCTTTTGACTAAGTAACTGGTTTTGTTGTAGTCGGGGTTCAGTGCAAGGTCTTAAATTCAGGCTTGATTTCTCACGTGCAGCCCTGAGCAGTCATTAAAGTTTGCGCTGTTGTTTATGCAGCAGCGTAACTGAACTTGTATGCTTGTGGTGTGGCCACGCACAGCAAGCGTGTACCTTGCAGTACTTTTGAGGAATAGCTATTGCTATAAGGAATTTAAAACAAAGCTATATTTGAAGACAAGATTAAAATCTTTAAATAAAGGCCCTGCCTCCAAGTCTTCTTGGGATGGTCCCCCTTTTTTTATTTTTTTATTTAAACCTATGTGCTTATTGAAACTACTGGTCACCAGTAACTCCTCCTTTCTGGAATACAGATTTGACAGTATGTTATATCGACTTATTTGAACTCTATAATGACTGTTTTGTCGTTTGACTTTGTTTTATAGTGTTTTATACTTCCATATGCAGCAAACTGAACTGTATTTAAAATTAGGGCTGTCAACAGCAGTTGGAACATTTTGTGTAACTTCAGGTTCCTGTATCTGGCTGTTGTATAACTTTTTATAACGGACCGGATTTGTGTTTGGTACTTTGCATTTACTTTTAAGAGACTTTGCAATCTGTTGTCTTGAACAGGTTTCAAGAAAACAAATTGTAAGTTTAATTGTCACTGTTTAACCATCTCATCCTCAATGTGCAGTGCCAGTTGAAAGAGGCTTATGAAAACAGCTCTGTATGTCTGAAAGTTTTTTTTTTTAGCTGTTGGAATTCAAAGTACTGACCAGACCGTTTTACATTTATTCCAAAAGGTAGTGTGGCATTTGTTAAGAAACAATCACAAGCAAAATCTTTTTCTATAGTCACCCTGCTTCTAAACTTCTTGGTTCCCTGATGATTAGGATATCAATTTTTAATTCTGTATTTAACTAAGAGATGGGATAAAAAAAACCCAAGTGTCATTCTGATGTGAGTCCCAATGCTCAGAAGGCTTGTGAACTGGACCTGCTCCTTTTTTTTTGTCGGCCAAAACCTTCCATAGACTCTGCAGAGGGAAAGTAACTGGTGTGTTTTCACAACTTTTCTTTTGCCTTCAAATAACCAGCATAATAATTAGGCTGCTTTCATATTTTTCTTGTATTCCTATTTGCTAACGCTGTAAAATAACAGGGACCTATAGTTAAGAAAAAAACCCACCTCTTAACATCTACTAACTTCTGTGTCTTGTCTTCCAGCTGTAAAATGTAGAGGGGTGGTAAGCATCTTCTCAGGTGCTTTGCTGTCTGTTGAAAGTTCACCTTGAAACCACTGGCATCAAGTTGTTTGTCAAAATGAGTAATTTTGTATTCAATCTAATGAGTAAAACGGTAGCTCTAAAGTAAGGCAAGAGACCACACGTTGAGTGCTAAAGATGATCCTTTGCACATCTGCTACTCTGTTTCTTAGTTTAGTGTCTGAATGCTCTCTAAAATGTCAGAATAGTCATTTACCTTTTGAGATGGATGTGTTTAGGTTTTGGGTGTTTTTTCAGAAGAAAAATGACAAAGTAGTGGCTGCAAGCAGTTGTAAAAGCAACATCTAATTGTTTTGTAGATGAGCTATAGCTGCATCGTGACAGAACATCACGCACGGTGATCTGCAGGCAACACAAGGGTGTTCAGCAGCGGGTTGTTGATTTTGAGGCATTTGAGCAAATTCCAGCTCTAAGGACAGTATGGCCCCTGTGATACCTGCATTGCAGCTGCTCTGGAAGCATAACCTGCTCAGTATACGCTTGCAAAACTTGAAGATGCTGCAATCATGAGTCATTTAGAAAACTTTAGTTAGGAGCCTGCTGTTCAGGAGCGTACATTTATGTATAGTAACTTTTCAAATAGCTTCCAACTTAATTTACTTACAAATTCTTTACTTTGAGAATACTAAAAGGAAATTATTCTAGGGGAATTAATTCAGTATTGTAGTTAATCTTCTCGGGAGATCTGTGAAGAACTTGGTAAAGTTTTTTCCTGTAATTAAAAAAAAAAAAAAAAGAAAGGATGTGTGTGAAAATAAGTGATGTGTGAGACGACCTGCTAACCAGAAGATTGTCTTTTGATCCGAGATAGATAACAGAAAATGGAGTGAGAAGCTTCCAGATAGGGGCAAGGTAGTGACCTGATAAAAAGGTACAGAAAAAATGTTGGGACTACTTGGTACAGCATCACCCACATAGTGGGTCATCTTTTGTGTGTGTCAGCTTGCATATTGTGCTACCATCACCTAATTCTGTGTCCTGGATGAGCAGAAGGCTTTTTTCCTTTCTCTACTTGATAATCTCCTAGTTAGTATCAACTGTGATTTTTAATCTTTTTTCTTGGCTACTCTTCTCATTCTACTGTTTATTCTGTCTGCTTTCTCATTCTCTTCAGAGTTGCAGGCTTTTCTGTGTGTGGATTTTTACTTCTGATTGGTTTGTGCTGCCAGGATTCAGCTTTCTAAAATTCCAAAATTATTCACTTTGGTAATGAACAATGCAAGAAAAAATGCTTTAGGGGTAAATGGGAATTCAGTCTGTCATAAGCACTAAAGTGTACTTGCTGCTTGCGGACAGATTCCTTCCCCAACCTAAAAAATGCTTCTTTTATAAATTCCATATACTGTGAAAATCTGAAGGATGAGATAGCAATTGCACCGACATCTCTTGGTATGCTGAAATTTAAATAAAATGCTAGGATTATTTTTTTTGGCTTGTTACTTATGAAATTTCTATTTAATCAATAGTCTGTGGTTTACATTTGCTTTTTATTAAAAAAAATAAAGTTCTCAGTAATAACAACATGATACTGAAATGACACACATTAGAAATGCTTTCTGACTGTGTTTATATTAAAAAAATTCTATTCAAACATCTGTTTACACTTGGATAAAATCAAGACTATGTCCTTGCTGTCCTGTGGGGGGTGTGCGGTTTCTTTGGTTTTGTTTTATTTTGCATTAAGAATAAATGAGTTATGGCAACTGAAACTAACTTAGCTACACTGAAATTGTATTGATTGATAGCATGAAATGTTTGAAACAACAGGAATATGCTCTAAATGTTCAGCTGTGGAGCGTTTTTTGTTATTTTTTTCTCATTCTTATGTCTTTAACTAGTGTGAGTTACAGTTCTAGTAATATAGATGTAACATTTCATAATTACCCTCAGTTTCAACAAATAAAGTATGTTCTTTAAAAAAGGAAACAAAACTTCTCCACTTTGTGTAGGAGGACTGTAGAATACCATAAATGAGTGTAAGAATGAGGATGTACTTTCCAAATCGGTATTTCATATTTGGGGTTGTGTGTAGCAGTTTGTCAGCCTTCCCCCTGGTCTGCTAAGGATGTAATCGGGGAAAATCAGCTGGCAAGTAAATTATTCAAGTGTTATAGCAGCTTTAAAAATATAGATGGCATCCAGAATTAAGTGCTAATTAATAACTTTTAGTGGAACCCCGAAGGTGTTTAGTTGGATTTCTATGTAGTTTTGAGAAATAAGCTTTGTATCTTTATTATCTGTTAGCTGCTGTGTGTTCGGCACTTGAGAAAGTAGTGGTGGGAAAAATTATGGATTTGGATACTAAGAAATACTTTTATAGTCAATGTAAACTTAGAGTAAGAGTAAAAGGTATATTTTTACGTGTGTAAGCAAGTATTTTAATGCCAAACTGTTTTGCTCTCTATTATCATTAGAGCTGGGAGAGCAGGCAGAGGACTTGAGTGCTCTTTTTTCCAGCCAGTTTGCCTTCTTATAAGTAAACCCTCTGGTGTGTATTTTTGTGTCCAGCTCCTTTGAGCATCACTGCAAGTTACAGTGGTTGCAATGATAGCAATGTAGAGAAAAAAACCCTTTTGGTGCTTCTGCATTACGACTGTACTGCTCTTCTGTAATTGCTACCCTGTGGACATCTGAAAGACGCTGCCTGTTTCACAAGGCAGATTTTAAGGCTCTTCTGTTGATGGGACTCTGGTGGTAGGCTGCTGTTTGGAGGGACCTTAGAGCCATTTAAATTATCCGAGTCATTAAAAAGCTAATTTTAAAACACCACAGTCAGTTTATCTGACCCTGTCTTTCTGCCACCCATGTGCACTTACTTTTAACGCTCCCAGGTGAATATGATTTTTGCATATCTTCCCGTTCTTTAAGGATGACAAAAGATCTTTCCAATGCCATGCAGTTTGACTTGCTACATGAATGTGTAAGGATCATGTAGTCTTCAGTAGCTGATGGACTTACACCATGTCCTCATGGGGCTTCTGGGGTCTCCATGGTTAGCCTATAAAAATACTCAAAATTGTGAGCATGAGATAAAAGCTTTCACCAGTCAAACTTAATAGCGACAAAAATGATCATTAGCGAAACTATCTTTGCAACCTGGAAGACTTAAGCAGACTTTTGTTAGGGAGGGTGCTGGAGTTTCAGATCACTTTGACCCTCTTTCCTGATGAGAGGGGAGGAGAGTGCTTTATCGTGGTTGGGCTGGCTGAGCCAAGCTGTGCTGCCGGATTGGGTGGTTCTAATGGACGTGGATGTTTTTTCTCTTGCCCAGATGAGATGCTCTGCTTCAACCTGAGCACTGCCGTACTGCTGTCTGTGTAAGGCTTCTACTGAAATCACCATCGGTAATTTTTTTTTTCCTTCAGAAGGAAGGAAAAAACCTAACTCTTAGAATGCATTTTGTGTACAGTTAGTGTTTTTCCATCTGAATATAACCTTTTCTCCCTTATAGAATGTCCTGCATTGTCCCAACCAAAGAAAGATAATTTGGTGTTGATATCTTGTTCAATTATCTTAAGAGAAACTTAGCATCTCTTATTTGGGAGGAAAAAAAGTGTTCATATGCAAAAGAATTGTAATGGCCAGCTTGAAAGTGCATGTTGGATCATAACTTATGAACAGGTGCTAATATTTAAGAATAATACGGGCAATAATTACTCTCTTGGACAACTTGGAAATATTAGCTGCAAGCATTTTAAAATGTTAATGACCTTCAGCCCGCCAGTCCAGGCAGTTTCTGAAGGCTGAGGAAGCCGTTAACTAATGAAGTGCAGTCTTACTCACCAGAAGCAGCCGAACAGCTGACAGAGTAGGTACTACTTTGTGTGACATTTTAACATGTAGTAGACGAATATTAACCACTTTACCAGAACGATGTCTTCCTAAGAGCCTGGTGGTTTTTTAAAGGCTAAGCCCCAGATGAGTAATATAGGAAAGGGAATGAAATACAAGAGGAGAAGAGGTCGGAGTATGTGGTGCGTGTTTCCAGGTAGCTCCTTTTTCCCTCCCTCTGTTAACTGTCCCCTCCAGCCACTTGGCACTCGATTTGTGGTTCTTTAGAAAGACATATTGTTTCATTTACTGTAGTGGCGGAAGAAAGTAACTTTCGGAGGAAGGTTATATAAGGAGAAAGTGATGGGCTTGAGTTCATAGCGACGCAGCCTATTTTTTGCTTAAACACAACTGAATTGAGTTTTAAGATAACCTCTTTAATTTTAGTCTACAGAAGCAAGTGTCTGAATATCTTTTATTGCAAAAGAATGTGAAGGGCTTTTTCAGTACGACCGACTTTTTAACTTATTTCTGGTTTGTTTTTTTCCCCACCCACTATTTGTTGTTTTCATTCCGATCCAGGTAGAAACGTGCTTTAACTGGAATCGGGTTTTAGCAACTCCTTGATTTAAATGACTTGTATTGGCAAAGCTGTTCATCCACTGGCTTAAGAGTATAGTGTCACACATAAATTGCATCAGTACTGTAGCTGTGGGAGCTTCTTGTGTCTGGACTGGGACTCTCCAGAGGAAGAGAAATGTCGGTGATGCTCTCCTGTGCAGTGGTAGCAGCCTAACTTATGATCTGATCAGCATTACATCGGCGAAAATGCTTTTGATCATGTCATATCACCAAATAGTCATTTTGTTCTGGGAAGTGACATAAACTGTACTGGCAAAGCAGCTTTTGCAGATGTCTCTGCTCGTGTCAGCTAGGTTTGATTGCCTTCACAGGCTGTTCTTTTTATAGACCTGTCTGGAGAGAGAGAGAGAGGGAGCGTAGGAGGGATAATAACAGCTTTTCATGAAATTTAGTGAAGTGTTTGCAGTCTCCTCAATATCTTCCTGTACAAGTATTACTTCACCAATGAATTAAACGACTGTTAAGCTAACTGATCTGCAGGTGTTCCTAAATTTTTGGATGTCTGTGATGTTGATAGGTGTGTCTCTCGTCTCACTATGCTGCTATTCATAAAAGGTACCCAGAGAAACTGAAACAGTCCCCTGTTTTCCAATAAATTACAAAAATACGGTGCAACTCATTACGAATCCTTTTTAGAGAGCAAAAAGGGGGATAGAAGACTGCTAAGATGAGAAGTATTGCTGAGTGAAGCCATTAGGCAGGCTCACTTAAAAGTGAGTTTGGACTACTGATTGTATTTTGTATTTCAGGGAGATGAGCAGGGCCATGGGCTGGCTGGGTCTTTTGTAGTATTATTTGTGATCTTACTAGTCTGGTGTGTCTTTCAAAAAAAAAAAGTGCTGCTATTGTAAAGGGGAGGGGGGAATCCATGGATTCATGATTGTATGGTTGGGGGGTGTGTGGATGGGATATAAAATTTTCCTGTGAGAAGAGATACACTTTTAGTAAATTAATAAGATAATCAACCTTTCTGTACTTCTATGCTTGGCTGTGAAGCAGTGCTTATGGGGGAAAATCGGGAGCTAGTTAACCTTTTTTGTCTCTCATTGACAACATAGTATCTGTAAAAGCGTCAGGCCTGTTTTAAGTTTTTTTGCTTAAAAAATTGGTTGTGACAATTTGTAATTGAAAGCAACACTGCTGATGTCAATTAATTGTCAATTAAAACAAGCAAGAGCTTCAAATTTTGGTGAAGCATCTTTATGTGGAAGACCTGTGTTCTTTCTTTTTTACTTAAAAAACAGCAAACCAAAAGAAAACTGAAGGAAGTTACCCATGCTGACATTGGTGGATACGCTGCTAGCACTGCCTCAAAACAGAAGCAGCATCCAAAACTAGTCCATGAGATAAAACTTTTAACTTGCAAGCGTGAAGAAAGTAAATAACAGTTCAAGATCTGCATTAACTCCCAATTTCTTCTTTTACATTAAAGCTTATAGTCTCTCTTATTTCCATAGAGAAACATACTCTAAAACCTGACAAAGACTCAACTTTTTGTTGCCATTAGAAATGAAAAATATTCACTCCTTGGTATCTAAGACTGCCAAGCATTTCCGTGACTTTAAGTCATCTTGAAGAGTAGGATCCGTTTTTGTGCTTGGGATGCTCTTGTTCTCTCAAAGTCTGTATTGTATGCACGGGGGTGAAATAAAAATAATGGTGTAATGTTCATAAATACATAAATACTTTAAAAAAGTTTTTTTCTTTCTTAATTCTTGGTGCCCAGCTGTACTGGAGAGAGGTTATATTTTGGTAATCTGAAAACAGATCTATTCCCATCAGAGCTAAACAGTAATTTTAGAGACAATGCTGCTTGTGTAAACTATAGAGACAAAAAAATAGACTTCCAGTAGTCGTAAGACTTGCTTGTTTTTCATAGCTGCATTGTTGTTCGTAGGAAGGTTTGCAATTTGTTTAATTAAAGCTTGCTGTGTAAACAGTGGAAAAAGTTAACCTTTTTTTTTTTTTAAACCTGATGATTATTTTTATATCCTTTGAAAACTCGCATGCCAAATTTGACTGGAAAACTGACGGTGTGTTTTGTATGTTTGCTTGGTTTCCGCACCTGAAGTTAAGAAGGAAATTCTTTAAGTAGTCATAATCTAGATTTACCAGATTTAAAAGTGAATCATTTTAGCGCTTTTGACAGCATGCATTTAACAGCACGTGTTGCGCGTAGCAAAGAGGGAGCAGCAAGGAGATGGAGTGGTCCGTCAGCAGCTGCCAAAACTGTACGCTGGATTTAAGCCATAGCTATTAATCAGTTCTGCTATGAACAGGAAAAAAATGCATCAAAAGCCTGTAGGGCGTTGGGAGGGGAAATTCCTTCACTCTCCTAAACAGAAAAATATACTTTGTTTAGTCATACAGCAGCTTCTTAAGTTGTCTGAACCAGTGGAGTTGCCTTAAAACCATGTTTCACTTTGGTGAATTTCGTTTGTGGCAAATGTGCGAATAAAAAGTTGTTTTCTGAAAATGCAACTGAGGCCATCAGGATTAATTTATTATCTTTTAAATGAAGCTGCAAAGATTTAATCTCTTAAATTTTCTTTCTGTGTTTTCTCAGAACAGAGAAAGGGGGACATGAACCAAAATAGGTTCTGCTGCTTCTATCAGACCTTGCAAGTTCACTTTCCATGTATTCGGATCTGAAATACCTCTTCTGAATCCCAAGAAGATAATGCTGTAGTATTTCTAAATTATAGATTATGCAACACTGAAAATTACTGAGACATCTTTTACTTGTGTGCTGTTGCTAACAAAATACAAGTTGTGCTGGGTTGAAAGTAGAACTCCAGAAGTGGGTACGTTGGTGGAACCCAAAGAAAATGTTTTCTTTCAGATTTATATAAGCTACCCATACTGCTGGACTTGCTCAGATTTAAATGGATGTATCTGGCAAAACCCCCACAGTGAGTCACAAACATTTTTCTCTCAGGAAACTTTGAATTTCCATTTCAGGAAGTGGAGTATAAATAATCTTCTCTAAGGAGACCGAAAATTCTTTAGTTAATATAAAACTTTAGTAGTAGAAACTGGGTTGCCCGTATTTTCAAGGCCCAGAATTAATCAAGTGCGAGTCAGTAGCAGTTGTGCAGGTGTCAAAAGATTATTTCTTTTAATTGTTTAATGTTTTTCTCAATCACTAATGGTAAAATAGGTGCAAAGGTTGGAGATGGATTTAGTTATAGGGATTCTCTGTTTTGGTACTTCAAAGTTTTTAACTAGGGATTTGGAACAGGGGATGGGGGCTATAAAAAAAAAAAAACAAAACCAAAACCCCAAAGCAAACAAAAAAAACCCAACAAAAACCAAAAAACCCAAAACAACAAAACCAAAACCCCAAAGCAAACAAAAAAACCCCAACAAAAACCAAAAAACCCAAAATGACCAATATGCACCAGTACTTCTCATTTATACTTGAATCAGTAAAAGCTGGATTTTTCTTATGAAACTAGTCCGTGTAGACTGAAACTTAAAGCTACTGTAAGGAATGGCTGCCTCTCAGTAGTCAAAATGTCACTTGTATCGCATTGTGATTTGAAGAAATCTCTGGATCTTCTGATACAAACCACAACTCCAGAAAAATACCTATTATGCTGTGGGATGTAGCTGTTGAATCACTTACATGAAGTCGCGTGTTTGCTTGAGTGCTACAAGAGGTGGTGTTATTTCACATGAGGCAGACACCTTAAAATTTTTCAAATCGATTTTGCAGACAGAATACTGATGCTTCTGGTTTTCCACCAAAACTTATTCTAAAATGTGTCCTCAATATGAAAATAAACCTGATTACAGGTATTTGCGTATTTCTGTCAATTTGGAAGAGTACAAGTCAGTTATTGCTATAGTATCTTAAAAGATGTCTACAAAAAGGAAATTTCTGGTTTATGTTCGTGAAGATAACTAGGGACTTTGACGAGTTAGTTGTCTTTGTTTTTTCATTCTGTATTGTCACAGCTTCAGCATCTCTGCTGCTGCATATAACTTTCTCATAGTGTAAGAGGAAAAAATGACTTGGCAGCAGCCAAATGAGAAGATGCCATTCCTCCTATGAGATGAGGTTTTGTTAGGCATCCACAGAGGACAACTTGCACATAGGTTCAGGCTGGGGGAGGGGAGCGCGGACCAGGTAAGAAGTTAGGAAATGGTATCTTGTAGCCAGTGGAAAAGGTAAAGCTGCTCCTGAAAGAGGCCGCTATCAGTGAATGATGCTACTGCTTGCTTTTGAGATGAGTAGGAGTGGTACAAAACTAACTTATTTGACAGTAATGGCTTTCAAAGCCTTCTCAACCTTCTATAGATTCCTTGTTTTGCTGCAACGGTGACTGGAGGGGAATCTTAACGAAGGAGAATCCTCAATTAGTACCAACGTGTGCAAGGAGAAATGTTGCCGGTATCCCTTGTTGTCCTGACCCTCCTCACGTTTTTCATGTTCTGTTCAGCAATTATGCTGTCAGGGATGCTAACTGATTGACAGCTACGCTTTGCGTATTGGACAAGTGAATGACAGAAACAAAATGGTCTTTGTGGCTTTGAAAGAAGCCTGATTTGTGTTGGGTGGAATATATGCAATTTTATGCCGTTACTTAAAAGGCAGGATTTAATTGAAAGAAGTAATGCCAGTTCACTTGTGTAGCAAATAGGAAGGAAGTAGACATTGTAAAATAAATATGCAGATATATTCTTGTTTTCTAGGCTTATTAACTTGCTGTAATGTCTTTATGGTACTGTCTAGTAATAGCAAAGTTATCAATCCTAGCGATCTCATTGAGACCTTTTTTTTTTTTGGTGATTCTTCCAGTGTGTCAACTCATAAAGAAGCTAGAGAGTAGTGATACTGTGGGAGAAAAATTAGTAAGAGTTTAATATTATACTGTCATTAGATATTGAGTTAACACATCTCAATGGAAGACAAAGTACTATTTGCCTGCCAGATTCAAAGACTTAGTACTGTTCTTGCTGATACTGACCTGGTGGTAAAGGCCTTTCTTATGGCAACTTCCCTATATTGGATGGTTTTAGGAGGCTTAGCTGAAATTTCTACAGTGTTGAAATGTTTTGTTGTATGTCTTTCTTGCTTCTGTCATTCTCCCAGGTGCAGGACTTGCTAAGGTGAAGTGCCGGAGTAAGCAGAGCTCTTGAAATGCATTTGTCTCTCTTCACCAAAAGACTGTGCCACGTCCTACGAGTGCATTTTTGATGTGTGCAATCTTGATACTTTTTATAAATATGCTCAGAAATATTTTAAACACGTCAAAGTACATAGGACTGACTTCCTTGCAATTTCTCTATATACAAGCTTCAGGTTGACTAAAAACCTGTCGTGGCCAATTTATTTGAAAGGATACACGAGGATTTCTTGTAAGTACTTGTAATACGGATTCTTGAACTCTATGGTGTGATTACACCAATCTATTAAACACAATGTTGTTAAGAAAAGGGTGTATATAAAGTTTTTATGGAGTAATTAAACGAAGCCTAAAAAGATAGCCCTCTCCAGTCCTGACCCTGTGAATTGATTTAGCTTGCAGTCTTGTTATTTTAGTTAAGAGACTTTTGTAGTGCTGGAACTTGGTGATGTGAACTACATGCCTTGCTCAGATGCTTTCCAACAGTAAAATAGTAGTTCTGAGTATATAAATTGTGTATGTATTGGTTGGCATCTACCATCTATCACCTTAACCTCTGAGCTCCTCTCTTTACAAAAACTGTCGTTTAAGGAGTGTGTTTTCCCTCTGCTTCCATAGTCCATTGTGGATACTGGGGGCCATGACCTGCAAGGGTTTATAATAAGGTGCTTACAGCCTCTAGCTTGGTTCCATGGTCTTGCTTTGTACAAAGTGTAAAAATAAAGCTTGGACTTGCACTGAAAGAGAACGTGAGATATTTTACCCCAAACAAAATATGTAAGTAATTCATGCTGTCCAAGGGAGCTTAGAGTTCATTAAAGGTCATCAGTCAAATGTCTAACTTCTTGGCTTTCCTTGTCATGAAAATATTTTCATGTCGCTGTGATGTGTCTAAAAATAGTGACCATATCCCCATATTTTTGTGCAGTTCCAAACAAAAATGCATCCTGTTGATCATATAAAAAATATCTAAGGGATAGCCACTTAAAAAAAAAATAAATTAAAAAGCTGTTTTGTTTTCTTGAAGTGTGGGGTCACTGGTCAGGAAGAGAGATGGTTGCAGACAGGAACTCTCAAATTTTTTGGAGACGGAGACCTGTGTTTCAAGAAAGATGAATGCTTTTATTCTGTTCTTTAAGTTTGTATGAGCCTCAGAGTACCATATAATCCAAATGGAAAATAATGTAATGGAAGCCGTTTTCTCATAGTATTTTCTACTGGAAAACAAATGGGCATGATGCATGCTTGTCCTTTCTGGGGGAGAAACCGAACAGTCCAGGAGACTAAGGTGCTTAGACCAAGCACAGCTCATTACAGGAGTGTGGATATTCTAGAAGCTGTAACTTGCTTTAGGGTATGTTTATACTCAATCTTATACTTACAGCTTCATCTTTGCTCAAATTGTGAGGTTTTTTTTTTTTCCCCCAAAAACCGAAATTCCCAGTTTATTAAGGTAGGAATCTTGATTTATTTTTTCCCCCATTTTATAAAGGCCTGATTCCTTGTATGACTTCATTTTATAAGAATAAAACCAGCTAACTTGTATTTGGTAACAATGAGTACTGCAGAAAGTGTAGAAGGGTGGATTGATTTTTTTTCCCAATGCATATGTAATCCAAATAATGGCATTGTCAAGAATTAACTATCAAATATGCGTCATGGTTGAGGAAGACTGGGACATGAGTGGTGGCAGTGATCAAAAGATGTAAGTCTGAACCATAGTGTCAGAGTGGGCACAGGCTTGTGATGAGGTCTTAAGAGTTACACTGGTTTCTCAAAGTATTGGAAAACTGTTGGTATGTGTTGTAGAGTAGTGAGGAAGGTGAAATGAACAGTTCTAACAACACATTTCAGTATATCAAACCATATTTATTACAGCATGTGAATTTGACACCTCTGTTGGAACAACACGCACACAGAGAGATACGAATTTCTGTGAAGTAAAATAACAACCACTGATTCTCATCTCACTTGAATAAGTTGCTATCAAAGATCGTCCTGCTGATCCGTAACCCTTCCTAAAGGCAGGCTTCAAGGGTTTGTCTAGCTCTTTTTCACCTAGCTTCTTTTACAACTATTTTGCTTCTCGCCTTCTCACCATGACCCTTTACTCAGTAACTTAAGATTTGCTTTTACCTAGCCGGTAGTCCTTGTAAGGTGTCCCTAACCACCTCCTTTTGAGCTCGCAATTAAAGGAGGTAAATACAGGAAGGATTGACTTTTGGATGCTCAGCTGTTACGTTTGCATAACTTAGTGGGGGGAAGGAAAGAAGAGAAAAAGATGGTTGTGATGACTTGCAAGTGCTCTCTGGTCTGGAATTCAGAAAACTCTGGAGAGGAAAGTGGTGGAAATAAGGTGTTTATAGAATTAATGAAAAAGGGGAAGGAAGACAAAATGGAATCCGAATATTCAGAAAACATGTTTCTAATAAGATACTGCACAGAGAAAGTTTCCTGCGGGAGGACATCAGAAACTACCCTGACCCACTTCCACCTTGGTTGCACAAGGTGGGCGAGGATACGCTCTGGAGGAACCTGGTGGGCAGGTGCTCTTGGACGATGTGCCAGTTGATGCGGTGGTAATCTTTTTGGCTGGCTCTTAATTTCTCTGATTCAGTTTTACAGCACAGCTGGTGTGTGGGACCAGCTCCTGTGTGCGACTGTTGCAGTATTTATGAAGTGCAAATGAATAGGATTCGTCTTTGTTTGCGGCAAGGCAGGTTAGAGATAATAAATGGTAATTGTTTGGTAATGAGAAGAGGTGTCACTTCCCAAATGAGCTTAAGCTACGCTTTTCTTTTAAGCAATTGTAGTCTTTTGTTTGCTACAGCAAATGACAACTTTTACATAACAGAAAAAGATGGTGTACAGAAATTATCCTAACACTGAATAAATCTGTTCAAGTGTGATCTCATTCAGTTCCCTAAATGGGTTTTGTCCTTGCCTAAAGCAGCAGCTGGGAAGTTGGGAGGTGTGATACCACAGAATATTGGTCCCCCAGAAAGTGCAATGGTGCAGGTTTCTCCCTGCCTGCACCTCTTGAAGCTTTTGCCTATAGTAGGAGTTGTTATTTTTAAATGAACCAAACAAAAACATTTGGGATTTTTCAGATCATAGTGAAACTTGGGGAAAAATGGGATAATACGTTTCTTTTTGAAGTGCTAGTTCTAGGTAGTGGGACTCCCCACTCAATAGCTATGCAAAGGATAAACGTTTTGCTCTTAATGTCAATATTTTTAAAGCCGGATTCACTGTGCACACTACTTAATGCTGAAAAATTAGTTTAATACAGGAAATCCCGTTTGGGTGCCACTGAGAGGATGACAAAGGAACGCATTTCAGAAACAAACTTATTTGGCAGAACGGACAGCTGGTTTTGAGCCCTGTTGGCAGACATTGATAGCTCTGATTGTCTGGGGTTTTTTTCTTGTTAATGTTGTGGCTGCTCTTTCCCTGTTACCTTTCTTGTTTTGGCTTTCTTCTTTTTTGCATACCATTTTTAATTGGTACTCCACAGCACGATTATAGAATTTTTACATTCCAGATCATAGACTCTTATGAAATTTGAGTAATGTCGTCAGACAATTTTGAGCTGTCATTTTCCTTTCTGTATTCATGCCAGGGTGTGACTGTCGGATGCATTAATTGGGGCATATGAACTAAGCAATGGGGAAGGCTGAAGTTCTGTTGAAATGATGCTGGAGGATACAGCATGCCTGATATAAAGGTCTAAAAAGGTCTACCAAGAAAGCATTCGAGGGAACAACCTGAATGATTTGAACTCTGTTAGAGACATGGATTTTGCTGCTTTTTCCTTAAACCTTTACTTCTGAGGGAGATCCCTGATTAGCAAAAGGCTGTGGTCTAGTAGCACTGAGTACAGGGAAAGCACAAGTTAAACCAAAGAAATTCATAATCTGAATAACTAGGAAAATGTTAATTGTCAGTACGTGCTTGAGGCAGGGGACTGTTGGGGTCTGAGCAGATTCTATTGCTTGAAATCATAGATCGAGTACTGTTCTATACTAGTGGGTGTAGAAGTTGTAGGTATACTTCTGTATGTGGTGGTATGTGATCTGCTGCCTATGGGAGATGGGACTGGTGGTTCTGCATTTAGAACTGATGCAATGCATGCTGCGAGTTCCAGCTATTACTCTTTTTCTGGAACACTGTGAGGTATTTGGCATGATTTAGTTGCAGTTCAACTTTTTGCCGTTAAGATGTTTAATGAAGATGGGCAACTGTGTAAGTGTGGGTTATCTTGATGTTCTCTAGTTTAAAGAATCTCATAAACTAGTAAGGTTTCTAGATGTCCCTGGATCAGCTGGTGTCTGGATTTAGTGACTGACTCTAAATTATATTCCTTCTGCATTTCTCTTAGGATTGATAGACTCAGTGCTTATAAAAAATCAGAGCTTTTATTAGTATTTTAAGTATAACTTTATTTATCTATACTAGCTTTTCTAAGCTTGTTACTGTGTGCCTAATCTCATCTGTATGCACATAACTATGACTTAGCAGCTCCATCTCCCCTTCTCCCTTCTTTCAAAGGAATCTGTTTATAATTCAACAAAGCAAACAATTTGCCGATGTTGATAATTTTTGAGCTGTATAACTGCTGTAAAGCATGAGAACTAAAGAGCCAAGGAAATACTTAAAGTTGCTATTCTTCTAACTTTAATTGGTTTTGCCCTTCTCACTTGCTTCTTATGAATGAGAGGACTCAATTGAAATCTTCATTTACAGTAAATATATTCAAAAGGAAAAAATTAAGGGACAAAATGGGGAAGTAACTTATCATCTTGAAAGAAAATATTGAGGACTTTCCTTTCTTGTTGACTGTGGTGGGTTTATTGAATGCTGAACTGCGCTGGAAGCAGCTCTGCTTCCCCTGTTACCTCAGGGGCTGATCAAAAAGGATGCAGCTAAGGATGTAAGTTCTGGTTTTTGTTTTGGTTGAACAAATGTTGCTAAGTAATGTTTAAACTCAAGTTTATGAATAACTTGATACTAAATACTGTTCTTCTGTGTCTGGGTTCAGAAAGCAAATTGTTATGTGGGCCATCTTACTTTTTTTTTCTCAGTAGCGGAGGCCTGCCCAGATACTTATTTTTTTTTTTCTTGGTCCGTTCCTCTAATTTTTGTTTTTCTGAACACAGCTGAGTGTCTTTAGCGTGCACAAAGCCAGGAAACACTAGTTTAATACAATTGTGATCAGTTCTAAATTCTTCTGGGCCACCCTGAATAAGCCCAGTGCTGGCGGGAGGAGGAGGGAAAGCAGGAGAAACAATATTTTGTACCACCCAAATTGAGCAATAAGTTATCGCTGCATGCAGTTTCTGAGAAATCCAAATTGTGCTGGTCTCCAGAAGATGGAGCTTTAATTATACCTCTGAAATGCTACTTACACTTATTTATCTTTTAAAAATTCTGGTCAAGCTTTTCTGTCCAGCATTATTCCAACTTTTGAACTAAAAGAACATGCTCTCCTTTCACAAATGCAAGTGAACTTTTATATTAAGTCTCTTGCAGCATTGGTGTCAGTTCAGAGTTGCAGGAAAAGGAGAATAAAATGCCTGGCACCCAGATAGAGTGAATCTCAACTCTGGCAGTTGATGAGTAGTTAAAAAAAAAAAAATTTTAAGTTTAAAATTGTGCTCATTAGAAGAATGAATTACTGTGAAGTGGAAAAAAAACACTTTTAGGCTTTAGGTTCTGTGTTGAAGTGTTGATAGCTCTACTTCATGCAGGGAATTTAATTTTTTGCTTCTCTTTCAGCTGTTAATTCAGTAATCAGTGTAGTCTATGCAACTCTATTTTTGCAGACAGCAGTGGGTAATGTTTAAAATGGGGCATTTTGAAAGCTTTAATGACAAGAAGAGGTCATTTACCTATTTGTAACTCACAGCTCTCAGGGTGAAGGCTGAAGGACTCTGTCTTGGAGGTACGAAAGAACTGCGGTTCTCTGATTCAGCTCGTGGAAGAAAATGATCTATGGTTAATCTTGTCACCTTCTTCCTCCTAATTCAAGTGCTGAAAGGCAGGAAGGATAATAGGGAAGGATGTGTGCCAGAGCTGAGATGAGTATCAAAGATAGATCCAAGGGAACTCAACTTACTGGTTTGAGAGTCCTGAAACCAATTACTGTGCCTGGGCTGGTACTGAAGAATGAGGAACTGGAGATACCACTCTCCTTAGTAATACTAAATTCCCAAGTGTCAGATTGACACTTGAGTGTAATCCCAAGTGTCTGTCACTCATTCGTCTGCATGTCCTATTTCTTAAGCTGAAAACAAGTAGCTTAGCTTGGGACAGACGGTAGGCAGGGACTCGGGAAAAGTGCATGGTATTACCCTTGGTGAGTTATACAAACTTCCTAGCTAATCTGTTAAATTATGATTACTGTTCCAAACAGTAAAGCATGCAACTATAAAACTTCCCTGTTAAACTTCCCTGTGCAAAGCAGGGCACTGGTCTGCCTACTAATAGTAGGAAATGAATGAACTGATTTTTTTTTTTAAAGTTTATTTTTTTTCCCCATAAACTTTGGTTCTAAAGTGGGCTGTGACATTCAGCTTGACAGAAAAAACCCTCGCTAGTATTTAAGTCGTGGTGTTTTTAATGTGTGTGACTTTTTTTTTTTTAAGCTTTTAAACAACTTTCCCCAATACTGCAAATAGTTGAATAAAACTCCTTAGTAACCATAGGAGTTGAACTCACTGTGCTTACTACTCTTTGACTTGGTAAAATGCGCACATGCTCTCCCTGTTCCTTTTTATTTTATGGCGAGAAAAACCATTATCTTAAAAGCCAAACATCCTAATTACCGAGGTAATCAATGGTTGAAGTAGCTGTAGCCCAATGATGCAGAGTCTTTGTGCCATCTCCTACAGGTGTTTTCTAATAAGGGGCAGATGGCTGATATGTTACTGACTCCTCAGGGACAGCCAGTTAGGAGGAGGCAGCTATAGCTTACTGCTTCTAGAAAATAAATTTAACTCCGTGTAACTTCATTCCTTTAAAGGTTTCTCCTTGTTTCTGTCCTTGCTAGAAACTTTGAAAGTTTTATGTAGCTTTTATTAAAAGCAAAATTAAGAACGAATACAGAATTTTGGTCTCACTGTGGAAGTTACAAGCCTTTAGGAATTGTTTACGCGGTTGAGCATGTGTAAATTATAATAGTCTCTATATATAATTTGTAGTGTAAGTATTACCAAATCTAACCAATCAAAAATCACATGATGGGCCTTGACTATGAAACTGGCTTATGAATGAAATGAGAAGAGAGGTTGTTTTGTTTTTCTAGCGTAATACACTTGAGCCTTGTTTTGGGACTGCCGTAAAAAGCCCCCTGGGTGACTGAATCCATCTTTGCAGTTACAGACTGTTATGCAGCACAGTGTTTCCTAAACTGTGTGTATTTCTTCCCAAATTTACATTGCAGTGGTGCTCATGTTGTTAGGCTAGCTTTTTCTTCCAATAGTCTGTATAGTCTATTTAACTTTATTT
This sequence comes from Anarhynchus alexandrinus, assembly GCA_008711295.1. Classification (NCBI taxonomy): domain Eukaryota; kingdom Metazoa; phylum Chordata; class Aves; order Charadriiformes; family Charadriidae; genus Anarhynchus; species Anarhynchus alexandrinus. Next base: position 19,835 of record VUYV01000031.1, on the reverse strand, counting down.
CTAGAGACCTGCAATTGCCCATCTCCTCTTGTGTTGTCCTAACATAGGCAGCTTTTGGGCAATGCTCTCTTGCAGAACAGACACTGTTGTGCAGCTCTTGTGGTTTTGTATGAATTTGAAGGAAATGGCTAGGTGGGGTCTCGAGAGACGTTTGTAGAAAAGCTTAAATAGTTCTTCTCCTATAGGATTTACTTCTCTCATGGCTACGTTAATGGGCCCTCAAAATTGTCATGTTATCAAGTGATATGCAAGTATATTTTATAGTTCTTCTATGTTTTTGCATTGTGTATGACTATTTTTTTTCTTTCTTGTGTGATTAAAATCCATTTGTTTACGTATGCTTTGTTCGTCCCCTGACTGTACCCTCCTAATTTGGTACCTTTAGCAGATTTTTTTTTTTGTCATAGGCATAAACTTGTGAAAAAGTTTTAATAATGAAAAGATTAGCTTTAAAATCAACCCCACAAAGGTATTCCAGTCATACCTTTCTATAATACTTTGCTGTATTCCTTTTTAACTAAATCCCCGTTATTTGTGTTTCTCTATAAATAGTTATGTTCTCCAGCTTTAAAAGTTTTCTATGTGGCACTGTGTTCAATGTGTTGTTCATTAAAACCATATAATCTTTCTGGATCCTGTCTAACAAAGCAAAAAAAAAATATAATCAAATGTAACCAAAATGTTAACTAAAAATGTGGGTTTGGTTATATCATTGCCTGTGTGTAACGACTCATATTTTTCGATCTGTAACCTTTAAATTTGTTCAAAAACCTTCTATGTTGGCAAGCCTGGTTTCTTACATGCCCTGTTTAAATGAAGCTACTACAGGTGCTCAGTTGCTGTGTGTGTATGTGCCCATCACTTGACAGATACACTGGAAATCCTGGCACGGGTGAGCTGTTGAGGATTATGGGATGAAAATGATCCAACCCTCAGATTTAGTGCACTAACCTTTTCACCTTTTGTTTGCATTTTGTGTGTGGTAGTTTACACTTCCATATCCTTTTTTTTTTTCTATTAATGATTGTTGGTTTGCCTCTTACATACAATGTTATGTTTTATTCTTGGCTATTTGTAAAGATACAGATAATTTTTAAGAAGGTGATACCTAATTTCCCATTAGACATTTCAGAACATCCATGTGTCTTCTTTCTTTGCTCTCTACTGAGGTGCTTGAAGAAGCTTTGGATGTTTTAATTTGCTTTGCAGGCTTCAGCTCTGTTTGATTTATGATGATTCTACTTTCTGTCACTGCACGTCCTGGTGTCAAACTGTGGCTGCTGTTACAGGGCAAGTGACACCGTATTGAGAGTACACGCAGGCTGCTGCTTGCCAAGGAGAGAGAGATGAGCGCTCGGCACGAGGTAGTAAGGATGGTTAGTTTACAGAAATACCTTTCCAGATTTGTTGTCGTTGTTTTAAGACAGTGCTATAAAGAGCAAAACGAGTTCTTAAACTGCATTGGTAATGTCTGAGCAGCAAAACATCTGGAAATGAACATAAACATGTGCAGTCTGAAAATAAGGCAAGTTTGCCAAAAGAGGGGAGTGAAAGCAGTGTTTCTCATTTTGTTCTTGGGATCCAACAAACTCATCTGAGGGGTAAGTAAATGATCAGACTGCATCTGTGGATGACTTGAGTGATGGCAGGTCAAGTTTTCGACATATGACTGTATCAGTTTGGTTTTTTTAAACTATTGTTTTCTAGAACATATTATAGGCAAATAAACTAAACATAAACAATAACAAAATGTAGCAAAACATAACAAATGTTGTAGGGTAAGCATTGGTGGTGCCATATGAGGAGAAAAGTGTAGACTTGTTCATAAAAATATTCAATTTAGTGTAAAATGATTTGTGACTTACTTTCTCTAGTTCATCTTGTAATTGTCTAACTTCTGGGTAGCTAAAGAGCACAACATATGTGAGTTGCTTGTTAAATTTGTGGTCATTCTTGAAATTGAAAAAAAAAATCAAACATTTCATGTTGAAAAAAGGTAATTAACCTTATTTCAATTAACACGGTGACTGTAATGCATCTGTAATTCTTAGGGTTCCAGGCTCAGCACAAAACCTTGAATTAGTTGAGTGGGCAGATGGTCCCTTCTGTGGAGGATGTTGTTTGCCTTTGTCCAACCACCTTTCCCCAAAGTGTGCTTCTCCAAAAAACCCAGCAAGTATTAAATCCTAACATTCTGCACTTGAAAGTCTGTGTTCCAGAAGATGAATGGGAAGAGTAAAATTCAAAGATTTTTGAAAGTCTGTTCAGGTGACAGTGTTTCTTCTGCTCAAAAATAAAGAAAATAAGTTGTTTTCATGGACAAGGAATGAAAGAAGCAATTTTTGTTCTTGTTCTGAAATAACAGGTTTTCTTTTTCATCTTAATAGGCCAAAATTTTAGAATGTGCAGCTATTGTTAAATGATAACTGTCCAAAAAAGTATAGAAATTGCAAATGCTTATTCAGTCACCACAAATACAGGGAAAGGTTGTAGGGCTAGTAATTATGTATTTGGTGCACTGTTTTGGCATTCAGATTCTCAGATGCAATTACAAAGTAAATTTAACAGTAAATGTTGGTGCTGTTTGAAAGAATATGAAGTGGTAAGTGACTTTTTTTTTTTTAAAAAAAAAGCAGAATCAATAAAAACATATAAATGTAAAGGGCTGGTTGTAAGTAAACCAGCAAACTGTATAGCAAGTGCTTGGGGGTTGGGAGTCGTGCAGGGGAGAGAAGGAAGGAAAGCTGTGCCTCCCTTAATTTGCTGGTACTGTGATACCTCTGGGAAATAAAAAATAGGGAGAACAGTACAGGTTGTGATCTTTCCTGATCATATCTTTGCTGTGGCGGAAACGCTCAGATGAGTTGTACTGCTATAGCTGTTCTTCCAAGGAGTTTGTTTTGCTGGGAAGAAGGGGATATTTCCTTACGCAGTAAGGAAGGTGCTTCCTTTTACCCCCATGTCTTTGTGTTCATGCTGCAGCGAACCTGCTCAAATTCTTCTTTCTATTTCGAGTGGCTCTTTTTTTTTTTGTTGTTGTTATGCTGATGCTTTCTGTTGTCAGTAGCCCATGCTTACAATGCGACCTCAATGCATACCGTATATAGTTTTGCCTCTTTTATGCACATACTGGTTGGAGTAGGAAAAAAAAAAAAATCAAAACCGGAGGAGGAGGAGGAGTTGCTTTGTACTGGGACACAAGAAATAGCTACATTAAAATCTGTCCAGAAGTCACCTGCCAGCTTTAGATTTGGACAGCTGGAAATATTTCTTTCTAATGAGAATGTTGTGCATGGCCTTATTACAGGGAACAGTCGTACAAAAAGACTTCTAGATATTCAGCTCAGTCATGTTATGTACAGTACCTAATATAGATAATAAATTGAGTGCTGCTATAGCTCATTTGGTATTCAGTTTAAGTACACCTAGTATACTGTTACTGTGCTTTGAGCATATGCTGAAGAAATAATGTGTTTTTCCTTTGGTCTAATACAACTTCTGTCAGCTTGATCTGAAACTAGAAAAATATTTCTTTGTTATTGTGTTGTGTATGATGCAGCATAAACTTTTTAGTGTGCTTTTTTTACTGTGACATCTTTTTTTTTTTAAAAAACCCACCATTATTAGACTTAACAGAATGGAGGTTTGAAACTTTGTCCAGGTTATTTTTTTTTCCCCAAAATAAGACAATTTTCAATAAAATTTGGCAGATAAGTATTACATTAACTTTGTAATGTCAAGACTCTTGACACATTGCTGTAAAAGTTAATGTGTTTGACTACACAGTTGTCTATCTGATGAGCTTGTATAGCTCCTGTTTGCTATTTTTTTTGTATATCTGGAAACTGTTTCAAGTCACTGAAATCCTTTAATTGATTGGTACTTGAATGTTATTTTTTACAAAGAATTGGAAAAATAGAGTCCTTTCTGAAAAATTTTTTGAGAACGCAAGTAATACATGTTGCATCATGTAAGTGTGTGCAGCATATCCTCTTAGCAGCTAATAAGTGACTTAGCCTGTTTTCAGATGGGATTTTTTTATTACCGTTCCAGATGTTTGTAGACTTGTGTGATTTGACACAAAAATGACTTTCAAATGGTTCTGGCCATGACTAAGAGAGAACTAGATCATCAGTAGTCTGGGGCCGTGTGAAGTGCTGCAGAGTTTATTTAATTTTGAATCTAGGCTTGTTCCTTAATTTGAACATTTGTCAGAGGGATGAACGTGTATGGAGGCAGCACAATTTGCTGTAAACAGTCTCTAATGGTTTTCTTTAATAAAAACACTCAAGTTAGTTATGTGAAGAATAGCATAAGGTACTTGGTGGATACTGAGTTCCACTTTGTTACTCTTGATGGAAGTCACATTCTTCTGCTAGACACAAAGAAAGAGTCACTAATTGATGCTGGAAGCCTCTGGCAGTATTGAGTGTAAAAATAGGGTTTTCCTGCTAGCAAACACAAAAGAGAAAGTTTCCTCCAACATAACACATGTAAACTTTTGAGATTAAAAAGCAAAACAGCATTGTGTTCTTAGCTGTTGCTCCTTTATTTATTACAGCTCCACTAAATTTTAAGCATATTCTAGTTTCTATTGGGTTGTGCTTTTACTCTGAGAAATGCTTACGGTTTTCATTCTGACTGCAACTTGTTTCCTTTTTAAGTGGTTCTGATAATTCTTGTCCCTACCCCCATTTCTAGTTGTTTTGTTGTTTTTTTTCTTTTTCTGAGGGCATGCCTACCTTTCAAGTCCATGTAGAGAACCCAAAGCTTAACTTTGTTTGCCACAGTGGTATGAAGCTCAGTACAAACAAACCACCAAAGATTGTATATAGCTTGTCAGGAATATCTATCTATCTTCTTTATATACATATATAAAAATATATATCTTAATTTTAGGCTGTGTAGGACAGGTACAGTCTTTTTCAGCTCAGGTGTCCTAGAATTTGGAGCCTGCTGGAATGTATTTGCCTGCCTGGCAGACTGTGGTGTGGATGCATCTTGAAAGATGGATCTGCCTTCTTCTGCAGGGTGCAGTTTCTCTGTGGGTACCAGTGTTGGGGCTCGGGGCGCAGCCCCACTGTAGTAGCCTGGCTGGTAGAAGCTGCTGGGAAGAGTGAGCTAGAAGACACCTTGGCACAGGGTCTATGAGTCTTTGGAGAAGGAAAGCGTTGCTCTTCTCCTAGAGTAGAACAGTCCTCTGTCACCAGCAGCTCCTGAGTATCACGAGGAGCAGCCAGATCCCCATGGTGGGCCTAACTACATAACCATTGTAGTACTGATGCCTTAATACGCTTAAAGAAAAACTTTAATTATACTTTTATGAACTAAAGGTGCTGATGAATTATCTGAGTATTTCTAACGTAATTTAACTGATAATAGTGCTAATTTGGATTAGTGGATGGTGTCAGTTAATGTAATTGGTGTCATCAGTGGAAAAAAAAAAAAGACATCAGAGAGGAAGTCTTTGAGTGGATCAGTGAAGTTGTAGCATCTGATTAGGGCAGATAGTGGCTTTCTCCTTTTTTCTCTTCTTTGTTTGTGGATTAAAATACAAGTACATATGTACTGATAGACCTTCCAGCTGCAAAAATCTTCATGAAAGCTCAGTTTTACTTTTTCCCCACAGGTGTGTTAAAATATTGCTGGATGTACAGAAGACAGCAGTCCTCTTGATTCAAGCAAAGAGGGGAAAAAAAATACACCTTGACCCTTACTTCTAATCTTCTCATGTAACCGATGGACTGCTGAAACAATAGCAGTCACATCTGATACAACAACATCTTATTTATAGGTGGAAGCAGCTGCATCCTCTGTCTTCACATGCAAGAAGCCCTATTGTTTTCAAGTCACCAGGTTAATGAATCTGTGGGAAAACCAAGGCCTACTATAAAAGCATTATTAAAGATAATTATTTAACGCAAAAAGGAAGGGAGGATGTGGCTGGTACAACTTGCTCTTAAACTTGAGTTAGGTGTGGTATAAATGTAGAAGTTACCAGCGCTGACAATGTAAGCTATAGTGTAGCCTTGAGTTTCCTTGTGGATTCTTATATCGCGCTTAATGTTTGGCTACATTAAAAACATCTATTTCCACAGGCCTGCAATTTCTGACGACTGAGGGCTGAACGTTAAATAAGTTCAGTACGTAGGGAAAAGTCCCTGCCCCTTTACACTGAATGCTTTCTGCTTGTAGGCTCCCCACAGGTGGGTTATCTGCCTGGGGCGCCCCGGTCGGGGCGCAGCGTGGTTTATCAGCAGATACTTCTGTGCCGTCCTCACCGGGTCACTGGGGCAGGGGATTGCCGAGGGCGCAGCGGGGAGTGGGCGGCACTGTCTGGTGGTACAGTTTTCTTCAGCGAGGAAATGCTCCTCTGGGATCTGTGACCAGCTGGCCGGCCTCTGAAACTGGAGCATGGAATTTGGGAGCTGTAATAGGTTGTTAATCCCTCTGTTGTCATCCTCGTTTCTCCCCTCTGTTGGATGCCCTAGATAGAAGGAAGGACTCCTGTCTTCATGGGAGTGTGCTCCCAGGCTTAGGAAAGCATCTTGAGCTTTGTTAAGGGTCCCTGGCAGTCCATGGATGAGCAGCCAGGACCTCTTTCCCCATGCTGTTTCGGCCAGGTGTCGGTTTAAAGACCACAGCCTGTGGAGCAGGGAATACAGCTCATTTCAGTGTGCGCTCCCCTCATGTGCTTAGGAGCTGTAAGGTGTTTCCCATCTAGTTCATGCTGTGCAAATAAAAAAAAATAAAAATGAAATAGCTAAATGGAAAATACTGGATGAGAAGAGCATCAAGAGTGAGCATTTTTTTTCCAGTGCAAACTCAAGTGACAACAGCGCTAGGTTGGCTTAAGGTCTTTCATGTAAAATACTCTTTTTATTAAGAACATACTTGATTATTTAGTCAGAAACGTCCACTTGCACAAATTTTAAAAGTATGTGTTAAGATCAACATACAGGAACTCCTCTGGGCATCTCCTGTAGCATACCTGTAACTTGCAGTGAATGTGGCTTTTGAAAGCTGTCTGGTCCTGGTGTAAGTGGTAAGATTTGCTGAATCCTTTGGGTAAGCTGACTGAATGTTTGTTTTTTACCAATTTACAAAAAAACCCAACAAAACAAAACAAAAAAACCCTCCAAAACCAAAGACTCCAATAGCCCCTGAAACTTCTAGTTTGAATTGTCTTGTTCCAGGTTCTGTGTTATTGAATTTCACTGTATATGATACAGTTGTATATGATCCTCTGTTGAACCGAGATTTGGAAGCCTAAGCCATGATGCTTGCTTGTCATCAAGTCTGGGTTCCTCAGAGCCTTCTTGACCTCGCTTTGAGCTATCAGCTTCTTTTTTTAAGCTTAGTAAAAAGTTTGTGTTCTAGGTCTGACGCTGGTTGTTTTTCTTTCCCTATAAAGTGGTTGTAATAGTTTTGGGGAGAGAATCCCATATCTGAGTTGTAGAATAGACTGAATTGATAATGTTTTTACAGTTAGAGTTTTAGACTTTTTTCCTAATTTCAATTAAAATTTGGCCTTAGTTTACTGATTTGAAACATTATACTGTTCCAAGGTAACAGATTTTTTTTGGGGGGGAGGGGGGGGAAGGGGATGTAGGAATCAGGTAAGGCGGGGGGGGGG
>VUYV01000030.1:6300514-6565019 GCA_008711295.1 Anarhynchus alexandrinus | reverse complement strand
TTTTTTTTTTTTTCAAAACAGAGGAGTAATTTGTATCTGTAGGGCCTTGGAAAAAAAGGGCAGTTAAAAGACACGACGATGGAGGAACTGTGATAAGGTGCAAAGACTAAACAACTGTAAATTGCTTTTCACATTCATCAGCTACCTCTCAACCACTTTCTCTTCTGATGAGGACATCACCCTTTCCCCTCTCAGAACACAGAGAAGCTTGCACGTACACCCTTGAACTGAGTTTAGTCTTCTCATCGAGCAGATTTGTAAGTCTATAGCAATTGCAAAAATAAGTGGGACAGATGAATGCAAAAATGCTTAAGGATGAGACTGAGAGAAGAGTTTTTTCATTCCTATTTAGAGAAGGTAATTGGAGGCCTGGGTAGCCTCAGATAGCACAGTCCTGGTTCAAGGTCTTTCTGAACTTCTGTGTACAAGCAAGGTTGCTGCTTTGGCAAGGTACATTATGAAACCAATTTTGTTCTGAGAACTAAAATCTAATAAATACTGCTGCTGATAAGAAAGCAGAAAGTTCCCTAAGAGGAGGTGTCAGAATATTGAGAGAAGTCCTCATATTTGTCAGAGCTTTAGTAAGAATGACTGTACAATCTTGAGTGTGTGGAACAGCTCAGAAAAATGGGCCTGAAATTTCTAATTTGCTTCCAGGCTGTCACGTTGCTACAGAAAGCTGTTAGAATTTTTTTTTGCTCAACCATGAGAGCCAGAAATTCCAGACTTGCATGCACAGCAATTCTTGCATTAGGTTGTGTTTGATCTGTCATACCTATTATCCCCGATTAAAACAATTTAATTAGAGGAAAAAATGAAGCTGCAGTCCAGAATTTTCAAGATGCTGGACTTTTGGTTTCTTCTTGTGTAGAAATGGATGGCAGAGTAGCCCACGTCCTGTAAGTTGTGCATAGTTTGACATTTTACTTAGAAACCATTTGCCATATGGTGTGACTCCAGGAGTATGCACTCACCTCTGGCAATTGTACTGCGGGGTGTAGTTAATTATCTGGCTCCATTTGTGATCTTACATGATTTAATTACCCAGCTTATAGCAGAGATCTCATTACAGGGTTCTCTTTACAGTATTCTTATGTTTTGCTTGGCTATATACACAATTTATGAATACAGTCTATAACACATGAATTTACGAAATCTGTAACTGGCTACAGCCTCTGCACATGCTTTCTTCCCACTAAAGCACTCGTACAACTTTGTCCATTGGTCTTTGTGTCATGGAATTAAACAAGAAAACAGTCCCAGTCAACCATGTTGGTTGCAACCTTGGGCAACCTCAGCCTATAGTTAGTACTGGAACTCTTGTTTTGTACAGGAGTAAATTGAATTGTGCACAATGACTAACTTTACAATTTTTGGTCCAAATAAGGAGCAAGATAGTAGCTGAAATATTTAACTTTTAAGTTTAAACTTGGTGACCCCTTTCATTGCCAGGCAGAGTTAAGGGCTTGATGGCATTTGAAAAATACAAGGATCTGGTGAGTTTTTCTCAATGCATTTCTGCATGGCACCTTTTTTCTTACAAAATTTGTTTCTTGCCTCAAACTGGTTTTGTAGGGTTGGTCCTTCAGTCTTTTCAGATGAAGAGAAAACATTCATGGGATTCATTGCTATTTCTCCAGGAACGCTAAAAACTTTCTTGCCTGCTGTTCTCAGAAACTATGCAGTGTTTCAGCAAGTGAACTGTTGTAATTTGTGTGTAGCAGTGGAAAATAACCTTATTTTGTGATACTTTTGTTATGCTTTTGCAGTACTTCTTGGCAGTACTGACCGCCCTGCTTTTACTTAGGCAATAAGCTCCACGATTCCTTCACAAATATGTAAAAAATTGGCATCTCTCCCATGTCTATTTCTTCCTGACTCTAAGGTAGAAAGATAAGGCAGCGTAAGAAATGGGTAAGATTAGGGAGAGGTGAACATAAAAGTTGAACTTTCTCTCACAGCAAGACTTAGTCTTACCAGCATAGCTCTTTCGCATGTGTCCTCTGTTACAATGAAGTTGACTTCTGCCTTTGAGAATTGGAGGCAAGGGCAGAGGAAGACAATGTGTAATCTCCAAGGCAGCAGCTTTCTAACATGGATGTTTAAAAACAGATAATTCTTTTATGTATAGATACATAAAAATCATAATTTCTCATAAGGTCATAAGGCCTTTAGGTATATCAAGTGAGTAGCATTTTATAGCATTTAAATCAGGTAGGAGCAGCTGTCTTTTGCGTTATTTGACAATTAGCAGAGGGCAGAGAAGAGATGCAATATGTTCTTTATAAAAGTAGGAGATTAGCTTTTTATATATGAAAGTCTTGGTGTTGGGGAAGCTGTGCGGAACTATAACCATGCCTCTGTATGTTTTCTGAGTACCACTGGAAATGCTTCTCAGTTCTTCGGACTGTAAAATGATGAACTCCTTACTGCTCAGCAGTTGCAACGTTGAGAGACTTGCTTGTGGAAAGCTTTGTTATCTATTAATCCTTCATTTTTCCTTTGAGGAGTTCTAAATAAGAAAAGTTATGAGACGTGGAATTTTAAAAAAGGAATTTGTGTGGTTTTTCTCAGTGGACTTTTGCTTCAAAATCATTCACATCTTTTAAGAGCCAGCAGTGTTTTATTTTCTGTAGCTGGTTGCCCTATAAAGGGTACCTTCAGAGCTTGTTGGAAGAGGTAGGATTGTCTTCCATAGTCATGATTACTGCCTGTTTTTCATTTATGCTGACATTTCACTTCAGAAGCAGTTGCCGTGCTCGTCGTTACTGTAGTGGTAGCTTGGGAACAGTCCGTGTTTTGCTGTTCACTTCTTGGGCGGGAGTGGAAGAGGTGTACTTTTCTTAATGCCTTGTCTTCTGGTAGTGCAAACTGTGTTGGGGATGCTCTCTGAGTATGAGATCTTTAGTCAGAGAGAAGCAAAATATAAAAAAGAGGGGGTTAAAAGTAACATCAAAATATATGCAGAATGTTTTAATGGAAGTTGTGAACTTGCCTATAAATGCCTCAAATTTTGTAGCTGTACTGTAGAATTGCATTTTTTGGAGACGTTCCAAAAAGAGGTAAGCTAATGACTTTGCTTGGGGTATCCAGAAAGAACAGTGCGGAGTGTTCAAAGAAAGCTTTAAGCCTTATACAGCCTATTTGTAAACAAACAGAAAAGGTAATTAAAATAGCAGGCTTGTAGAAGATAGAGGGTATGAAGTCCACAGTTGCCTGGGCTGACTGCAGCATGCTTCACCTTTTCTCTACATAATTTCCTGGTTTTTTCAGGCTTACTGTTTTTAGTTAATATTTCTTTTCTCACTGCTACAGTTTAGTTCTGCAACTGTGGCAGGATAGGCAGAAAACAGAGGAAAATTTCTGTCTTCCACTCCTATGTTAAACAGTGCTGTTTAACTGAAGCACTGTTCAGCAGGCTCTGTGATGGGCATGGATAGAAATGGAACTCTTGTGGTGTAAGCAGAAGAAACAAAATTCTGTGAAGAAACAGAAAAACAATCTAACACAAATGCTAGTTGTATAGGTTCTTACTGTCCACCCTAAGCAGTTCTTAAGTAATTTGTATAACTCTTTGTTCCATTTTCTTCATAGAGCGAAGAATGACACTGACTTTATTGATTTTGAGCTGCTGAGGAACACTAACTGGAATTTTATTTTCTTGGTTTCCCCAATATTTCATCTGCCTTTTCTTTAATTAGTGCACAAAAAAGCATACCTGGACAAGCTTCTTAAAAATCTTTAAGATTTACATGATTATTTTGTCCCAAGTTGTGTATTTTTCACCTTTGAAAGTTAAGTGGACGGATTAGCTTGGTAACTGTGATATTATGTTACTGTTTAAATTATATGAAAGATAATTTTTCAGCCTATTCTAAGAGGATGCGAGATGAGCAGGAAGGTATAAGAGGCATGGAGTAGTCACTCAGCCTGTGAGTGTCTTATTTATGTTGCTTCTCTGTGCAGCTTCTGAAAAGCCGAGCTGCAGGGTGACATATTTTAACGCAAGTCTGACACTGATCTCACTCTTCTCCTGTGATAAGTCTTTGTTATCTTCATAAAAAATCTCAGCCTAGAAGTCCACTGTAGCTAATTTCTGATTTGTAAAATGTAGTGCTTTCATTCCATTTTGCCTAATTATTGCTGTACGGCCTGTTTTTATAGGCACATTTGATAAGAAGATTATGTAAATGAACATTTTTATAAGTAGCATAATACTTGGGGTATTTGTTTTCTTGCTGAGTGTCATATTGCCCAAAAAACTTTTGCTGTGTTATATCTTTATGTACAAGTGGATCACTTTAATCCTTCTCTAGTTTTGTTTTTTTCTCCCTACAGTATCAAATCACTTGCTTGATCTTCAGTTGCAGTAGACCTAGATATTCCAGTTTTTACTTTCACCTATTTATGCTGAATATTAATTGTTTTTGCTTGCAAATATAGTTATGCTGTGTGTCCTGACAAAATAAGACCAGCTTCAACATAAAATCCAATTAAGACATGAACATTTCTAAGGAGGTCCTGATGCTGAAGTTGTGTATAATATCTTGTACAGGCTGGAATTGATATTTAAGCTTATAGAACTCCATTACATGTTTGTAAGCATATCATTGCAAGTCCGAGTATACATAGATGCTTTTAAAATCTTTTTGACGGCCCTTAGATGCTGGAAGATGTCTGTCTGAATAGACAGAAGAGCTGAAAATAAAGTGACATGTTAAAAGAATGATTTTGCCTTTTTAAGCTTCTGAAGTGCAAAAAGAAAGTTTGGCCAAGTGGGTTAAAAATAGATAATTTACAGTATTTAAATAACTTCTAAAATCTGGGATTTAGTTGACTTTCATTGTTCCTTAACTTTCTCACATGTCAAATCTCAGATTTTTAAAAAAAAAAATATTTCTAATTTGTTTTCTGTCCTCTCCAACAAACTTTTTGACTCCCTTACCAGAGAATGTACTCTGGAATGGGCATGCAGAGCTGCATTTGAGTAGCTAGTGTCTTTGCATGGAGGAATATCAGCATCAGCTTGAGGGTCAGCAGCGCACTGCTGGAGCGAGGAGCTTCAGGTGAGCTGTCTCCTGCCACTGAAGCATAGGCTCACCTGTTAGAGAGGTAAGAGCAAGGTCCCACTCCTGGGGACAGGAGGGAGCGAGCCAGGGAGCTGCCCTGGGAACAACTGCCTGCTTTCCCTTTGACATCTTGCCCGCAGCAGTTGTAACTCCATCTTCTGGATTGGAAGGGGGAGAGAAATTGGTTGAGTGAGGGTAGACTTGCAGTCAAAGTATCTGCACAGGACTCGAGAGACTTTGTCATATCCTTAAATTTATATAATGGGGCAGTTTACCTTTCTTCCAGGAGAAGGACTGCCGAGTGTCTGGGTGCAGAGGGATGGTTTTGGTAAATTTACAGGCCTGGGCTTTAACTGTAAGGTGCCATGAGTGCTCTTGTCAGTATGAAGTTGAACAATTGTGAGATTCTGCTTCAAAATATGAGTTCTTGGCAGTATTTTGTTTTCAGACTTTCTCTTTAATCCTTTCAGGAGTAGGGCTAGCCACAGAAACCAAAAATGATCTGTCTGAAGCATTTGAACACAGTGTCTCTTTTATGATATTAAGAAGTGAGGACATCACATGTGAAACTGTTTAATTTGGGTTAGGAAATTACAAGTTCTACTGCAGTATTTTTGCTGTGCAGCCCAAAAGAGAGAAGCTGATCTGTCTCAGAGCATTTGCATCTTGCCAGGTTCAAGTCCCACAGCTTGCTATGAGACCACTTCAGGGCTGTGCATCCTGCGCCTGGTCATGTTTTCTCCCTCTCCATCGTCTCTATACACAACCTGTCACACGCATCTTGTTGAGCGACACACGTGCATACTTTTTCTTCCTAACCATGTCAAGACTTGTATCAGAAGAGGCTGTCTGGGGGTGAAAGGGTGGCAATGAGCAGCTGCCAGACCAATTCACGTGCCCTGCAAGTTGCACCTTGCTCATGTACCTTAAGAAAACATGATGGTGAGGAGAACCTTGTCCAGTTACCCTGTTGGTTCATACCTTGCCAGCGGCTCTCTGTTACTTAGACTATTACAAAGTAATTGGGTATTTTATGTGGCAGGCATCTTACGAGGTCTGGTCAGAGTAGTGCAGAAGGAGCCCACGCTTCTTTGTTTGCATTCAGTTTACATCTGTGTTCACCATCGCTGTGATTCTCCTCTGTACTTCGCTTTTCCTTTGTCAGTTCCCTAAATACGTTGTTTTGTGAGTTTTGGTACAAAATGGTGCTGTCAAGGAAAAGTAATCCTCTTGGTGATTATGAGTTTCCAGTGAAGCTGCTTTGCGGGTTAGTAGCATGGTTTTGAATTTAAAAGCAATTGGATTGTTCTGTATTTTCTGTTTGCTTTGCAGAATCGCTGGGCTTACTTTCCTGTTACTTCTGCTAATTTTTTTTCAATGTGCAAGCAAATGAAATTGCTAAATCTGGCTTCCTGGAGAAGTAATACGTATATTCTTGAGAGAGTACAAAGCGAGCATCTCCTGCGTTGGTAACAGCTGTCCTGCTTAAGGCAATAAATAAAAAATAAATAAAAACAGTACATGCTGTCAAACAGTATCAATGCTGTGCATTTGACATTGAACAGGTGTCTGTAACAATGCTGTGACACCCTTTTGAGACATGCTTCAGGTGGAAGAGGGTAGGTCATCACCTCAATTATGTGCAAGGGTGGTGATTTTCACTCATCTTTTTTCCTGTTGTTTACAAATGACAGGAGTCTGGTACCTGGAACTGTGTGGCATCTAAATTTGTGCCACTTGGCTTTGTATGAATGTTTAGCAAACTTTAAAAGCCGCTATGACAAGTGACCTTTTTCACTGGTTAAAATACATGAAATGTCACCTCTTTCACAGGAAAACCACAACCCACAGCATGGCCTACAGCCCCTGAGCAGATCTTGTTCAGTATGATTGTATAAAATCACTACTAATGAAATAACAAATGCATATTTGTAGGAATGCACGCTCACTGGCAAGGCAGTAATAGAAAGAGATTTCAAGGCGGAAAGGAAAATACTTTTTTTTCCATTCAAGAGAGATCCTGTTACTAAGAATACATTTTGAAGCCTTGTAGTAATGAAAGGGCAATACGAAAACAAAAATAGAGCCAAAGCTAATGAAAATCCTTGTCTAGCTTGGAATTTATACATGAGGAAAAGCTGCTTCTTTTTCTGACCCCTTCAGCAACGTTTTTGAACTTGTGTATATGTAAGAGTACCTAAGTTGTCCAGGGAGCCCATGGCATGGAACCATGCCAATGGGACCAATGGCAGAGAAAGTTGCACTGTGATGCTTTCTCGGTGAATTTATAGCTGTCTCAGTGTAAGGGGATGACAATTTCTGCATGGCCACAATATTACGAGAATCGCTTTGTAAGTGGTGCTTGTAAATGCTTTCCTTCCTCAACAACATCAGGATTAGGCCCTGAGTTTTTCAGTAATAACTGATTTGAGGCTCTTTGGATTGTTTCTCGTGCCTAGCGGCAGGCAGCAGAGTTTTAAAGAAGGCTGAAAATGCTAGATTATTTCTGTCCTCTTTTCCAACATCAACAGAAACGAGGGATTGGGAGATGCTTATGCTTGGGAATAAATCATGTTATGAGATTGGGAGTTTGATAGAAAACAAGTTGCCAAGGGCCAGATTTCTAGACAGCTCTGGTTGGCATATGTTTCTTTGATTAGATACTTCAACACTAAAAGGTGCATTGTCTCCTTCATGAGATGAAGTGTATTATCCACTGTGTTGGCACAGGAGAGCCACAGGCTTTCTGGAGAAGCACTGAGACTGTACCTTAGGGGGCTGCCCACTGGTGGCTTAGGACTGCCATCATACCTAGTAGTTCTGGAGGGTGTTGCAGCCTGGAACTGAGTATAGGATTCATTAACTGCACAGAGGAGTTCAAATTCATGTTGTCTTTCCTCTTCTCCTATTCTGAATCCTAAATACAGGAATTTCAAAATCTAGCTGTACACACTGGAAAACAAATACATAACTTCGTTCAAGAACAAGTGCATGAACACTGTAAATACTGCCTGCAAGTACCTGAAGTCATTACAGGACAGGAAGTGCATTTTGTTAGAAGATCTTAGAGTACTCAGGAGGAGAAGGTTCATTTGAAGATGCAATTTAGAGGCAGGAAGGAAGGTATCTGTAGATTCAGGGAAGTCCTTGTGACAGCAGAAAAATGGAATTCCTGATCTGTTTTCTCTCTTTGTCATTTCTAGACCACTTTGTCTCTTTGCATTCCCATTCCTTCTTCCTTTCTGTCATCCCATCTTCATAGGAATGAGTGTGTTGTGCTCCCATCAAAGAAATGCTACAGATTCCAAAATACCTGTGAAATTCCCCAAACAGGAGAGTTGAAGTGGGACAGAATTCCTGGGGTTGGTGCTATGTCTGAGAAGTCCTAATACACATTTTCAAATGCTGCCTTCGTATAACTAGTATCTTTTTTTTCACTGTTGCTTCTGTTTTTTTTCTTTTTGGACAATAGTTGACTAAATAATATATCATTATAATTCATTATTAGATTGGTTTTAGATTTGCTCTTCAGGCCTTAAAGCGCTTCTTGTGCTGTAGGATATCTTCTGCTGCTGAAGGGACAGCATGGAATGATATAAATGCAAGAAAGATGTTTAGGCAGTGTTTATGACAGTTTCAGAGTTCCTGGATGGCAGCATATTCCTATCTGTACTTTTGGAGGTTAACATTGAACAAGGTCTTGAGTGAGGATTTTAGTTTCTTCTTTCTAAATTTGTGTCACATTGAGTGAAAATGAAAGTCTTTCTGATGAGAACTGAAATGGTTTGTAGAGGATATGGATGAGACCAGGAATAGCCAGTTTTTAGTATTGAAGGTGGTACTATTTGATTTCCTTCCAAATGCAGATGTATTTGAGGCAGTATACAGGAGGAGACGTTTAATGCTAAACCTTTTCAGGAGAACTGCTTTGCTGCGGCAGCAAGGAGCTTCTCTGTTGGAGTGCATTGATTTGCCAGGGGTACTGTAGGCAGACTCGGGTAAGCTGGCACAGAGATGTCTGAGAACAGGCGTAACACAGCAGAAGTGCCTGAAACAAATACAGGGAGGTGGAGGCTGTAAGGAAAATTAACAGCAACAGAGGAGCAAGGACATGTTGTTCATGGAGAGCTAACTGAAGCTGAGCTGAACCAGCAGAGATTTTCTTGAGTAAGGCTGAGGATGATTAACATGCAGAGGAGCGGTTATGCCGCATGACACAGTGCTTTGTTCTCAACCTGGTATCTGAAAAGTCATCCTGAAGAGCTGTTGAAAATTCAAGTGTAGCATAATTTGTATTTATTTTTTTTAGTGGAATTGCTTTAAAACTCACATTGCCATTTTAAACTGCAAACTCCTGTGGCCTTGAGGAAGTCACAAAGAACCTGGAGCCATCCTTGACTTTAAGAGTGAGGCCTGCGATGCCTGTCTAGGACAGAGTACACTTGTTGTGTTTACTGCTTTTTGAAGAGAAGACCTTGACACATCTAGCTGAGGGAATGCGGTCCGAGGGTGAGCCATAGACCAACAGCAGATCCTTCAAAGGCATGTGGGAATAGTAAAGCAGAGGAAGGATATAACAAAAAAAAAAAACCAAACCCAACCAAACCCAAAAAAGGCATTCAGTGTGTCTGTTCTTTATGGATAGACTGATGAAACATATTTTTCAGTGCTGAGCATGAGAGGTGCAGTGCTCTAACTTAAGCACCACTGAGACATTAGGTAGTGGATATTCATTCTAAACCCTTTCTTCCCTTCTTTGCAATAAAATAGTTTGTTTTCAAAGCATTCCAATCCATCATAACACCACTTTAAATTTGTTGAAGTAACTTGAATGTTTTTGTTAATGTAACTATTTTTAAGATGCTCAAAACTTGCAAACTTGAGAGACTACTGGCTTTTTATAGCAATGTGGCTCCAGACAAACAGAAAAAAATCTGCGTTCGTTTTTTCCCACTGTTTCCTGAAGTACTTAGTAATGTGCTTTCAGTGTTAGCTTTTTTTTTTTTTTACTAAAGAGGCAAGGAAGAATTGCGGACCAAACATCAGTTACCCTATAAAACTGCAGAAAGAGCTTTGCAGCTTAAAACCAACATATTATGATTTTACTATGTGTCTTTATATAAAAATAAGCACTTCCTGTTTTCAGTTATTTGGAATTGGCATGTGTTCAATTCTTTCACAAAAAGTTGCATGGGTAGGGAGAGTGTGAATGTTAGGAAGACTGCAGGTTATTATTGCTACTGGAAACAATATACAGTAATGTGCTCTTCCACAGGTCTGGAACAGGTGCCAAATTATTCTTCTGCCATTGTACGTGTACAACGTATGTTAATATCTTCGTATTACTTCAGAGCTTGAGACAATTAAATTATTCTTTGCCTTTGTGGAAATAAAGTTTTTTAAAAAAATAATCTAGTTACATAGAGTTACTGTTTCCTTATGATTTGCATCTAATTTTTACACTTCTATTAAAATACTCTTTTCAGGTTTGGCTTTTTTTTTTGTTAAAGAATATTAACATCTTTACTGAGTGTAAAAGTGTTTGGAATATGTTGAGAGGAAAGTCTTTGGGCTAGAAAAGTGTCTTACTTTGTCCCGCAAAATCCCTTTCAAGTTTAATTGACTTAAACTGTGTAAAAATTACCATTTTGTTTTTGCTGATTGTTTCTTATAGAAGTCCTGGGGTTTTGCCCGAACACCAATTGATTATAAGCATTCTGATTTAAGGTCAGGCTTTGCTGTCATTGAAGACCAAGTGGATTACGCTGTTGGGCGCTGTGGAGAGGACACAGCCCAGGTGCTGAAATAACGCACCTGGGAGAAGCAGAGTGCTTGGCTGGGATTCCTTATAGTCCTGAATGTAGTACAGGGAATCAGCTGTGTAGTCTCCACTTTCTGAAGGTGGCGTATAAAATAATGTAGAAGAAGGTAACTGATACCCTCCAGGTAGATGAATGCTCTACAGAAAATGAAAAATAAATAAAAATCCAGAGAGTAAAAGATGGAATACACTCATGTACTAGTAGAAAGGTGGGTGAGGTGACCAAAAGGATTTTTCCAGTATTTTTTTAATTGTAATAGAAAAATGTATTTAAACCTGTAGAGTTAAAAAATATCTATATAGTGAGGGACTGCAGATGTACAAGTGACAGTAAAATCTGTTTTGCTTACAGTTCTGTTACTCTGTCTGTGTGTTGCGCGGAGCCTGGACATCAATTTGGAAAGGGACAAGAAATCCTCAACCAAGAAGGTGGAGAAGGTTGTCATTGGAACAGGCGTCAGGGGGAATAGCACAGCGTGGGATTGAATTTCCCTGGCTGTTCTTGTTAGAATGTTGGAGATGTTTTTATCCTGAAGTTACTGATACAGACTGTAAACCTTAATGTTGCTTAACTTAGGCATTTTTTTGCATGTGAATAGATACCTATGTCAACAGTTGTCAAGTGTCCTTCAAGGCAAACAAAAAAGCAGTAGAACAAACTGTGACTGCAGAGATGAGCCTTGGAAATAAAAACAAAACAAAACAAAATCCCTTCTTCCTGCTGGCTGTTGAGAAGTGTATTGATTCTCCTTCTAAGTCCATCAAAACCCCAAGTGTGTGTTTTCTTCTGTAGTAGGTGGAAGAAAGGCTGGTGAATGAAGTTCACAACTCTGTCAATCGTGCCAACATATTTGTAAAGCTACACTGCAAAATGGATCCTGGAAATGAATTGGAAAATGAAACAAAACTAGTATCTTGGAGGTTTCTAGAAATTGTGAGTGCTTAAGTTTCCAGGGTGCCCTACAAAAAGAAATTGCACTGGCACAGAAGGAAATAGGCTGTGGTTTGCAGGTGGTTTTGAGTTGTTGGCATGAGGGAAGGGTGTGATGTAGGAAAGAAAATATAGCTTTAAACTATGCCCAGTTCTTAACTATTACACTTTTTCATGGCTGCTGGACTCACGCTTTCAAAAAAGGCCGTTGTCTCCCAGATTTTTAGCAGACATCTTAAGACTAGCATTTTGCTTTACAGATGTAGATAAACGTGAGGCTTCTCTAGGTGTATGTTTGTCGTTTAGTATTGCTACTAATTCAAAGAGCAGAAAGATTTTTGGTAACCTCGTACAACTTGCTGTTTTCAGAGGTAGGAAAGAGAAGTGACTTGCATGGAATTTATTAAGGTTGGTGCATTTGCACTTCTTGCTAATGAAATCAGTGAGATGGAGAGACAATTAAATATTTCAAGAATTCCTACAACTTTAAAAAGCAGGAAATTGCTAAGCATTTTGGCTTGGTTTTTTTTTTTTGTAATCCTGTTTGTCTGAAGTACTATTTGATTAGATTTTTTTTCTGTTATTAGTATTGTCATTCATATGCTGAACCTTAAAATAATATAATTTTTATCCCAAGCAATTCACAGTCTCAAAGAGCTTTATGTATAAAGTTTGCATATAAAGATTTACAGAGGGTGAGCTTATCTTATACTACTGTAGCTGTTTAAAAATTGTATTCTCTTGTGTCCAAACATAAACCAAAGACTACAATAAGAAGAATTTGATTTGTAAGTAATGTACATGTAACTAAAGGGTACGGGTATGAAATAGCAATGATAAGAAAGTTACCTGGTTGTAATCAACATGCATTATGAAAGAGAAAATGGGAGGGGGAGAAGAATGGAAATTATGGAAATGTCAATATGGAACACATTTAGAGTAGATATTGTGCACATTAGTAACAGATAAGATAAAATTGCCAAAATACTTTCAGTTAAAGGATCAAGAGTGATGTGGAATGTATGGAATTGACCGAGGCAGGAAATGAATGGCTGAGGAGCAAAACCCTCTTTGAGCTTCAGGCATTAGCCTACCACTTTGTTTTCTCAACTAATAATTGATGTGTAGCTAGCTAAGGAAATCATAGAAATAAAGGATGTTGCTTGTAACATGTGCAGTGATACAAAAAGTAAAAAATGAGAAAGTTATGAAGAAAAGATAAAAAGGAATACAGTGATTAAGGCAACCACAGCTGAAACTCAGAGATTCTTGTCTAAGATGATAGTGATTATTATCAAAAGGATTTCAATGTATTGAATTAGTATTTTAAATAAGATTTTCAGTTTGGAGGGGAGAAAATAGAGAACATCACTGAAAATAGCTTAATTAAATTTGGAAGGAACAGTTTATGGGGTTCTGAAGCTGAAAAGTTTAAAATAGATTTAAATTTTCATGCTGTGAAAGGGCTGTCTTTACGTCAGATGTCAGAAGTGGACATTTCTGGGGAAGCTATATGTTGAAAATTCTGTGTAAAGCAAAATACTTGGACTTTGAGTTAACCCTGCTTTGAGCAGGGAGGATGGGAATGATTGGGCCAGATGACCTCCTGAGGCCCATTTCAAGCTAAATTTTTCTGCAGTTGTGGAGAGATTTCAGTTTTGAAGGTGTAACTGGACTCTTGTGTGGAGTCCTGAAAAAGAAGCTCAATAGAGTCGTGACTAATTTAGTATTTAATCTGCTCTGTTTTGTTTAAACAAGAAAAGTAAGCAAGAGCACCCGTATTCCAGAGAGAGTCAAAGGTGGAACCACCCTTTCAGAGGAGGAAAGCAACAGAGACATTAAATCCACAAATCAAAGGGTCTCTTTTTTAGACAGAATTGAACTTAGCTTTTGTGAAATGTTCCTAATTTGTTTTGTCCCTTTCTGAAAATCGTGCGATTCTAGTCAGTTTATCACATTTTCCATTCTCGGTATTATGTTAAGCTATCCAAGTGAATTTTGATTAGAAATGCTACTTAATGGGAGATGTACAAAAGTGCTATAGCATTGCATATGAGTTCTTCAGTGAAACTTATTCTTATTAAAATCACTCAGTGTCTACTAGATAAGGGAAAATAATGAGTTGCTCATAACCTGGCAGACTTCGGACTTATGTCAAATGTTAACCAGTATTACTGTAGTTAGCATAAACTGGCATGATATTGATTATGTGAAACATGCGCAATAAGGAGCTGTTTGATGAGAATCAGAGCACTGAAATTAAGTAAAAACCATATAAAGGATAAAGGACCAGAGGCAATAGTAACTCTCTGCTCGGAGTGCAAATTTTGTCATATTCCATATTTAATATTATCTTGAAATAGTGTTTGGACATATATTTGTGGTTGCAGTTACTCTGGGCAGAACTTGGAGTGCAGGAAACAAACAATTTGGGACCTGGATTCTGATCTCTTGTCACTTTTTATGGTTATTGACTTCATTTATTTTAAGAGTAATACTAATGATTTAAGCTTTTTAGGACTAACAAGCGGAGTAGCATTTCAAGGACACTTTTTTCTCTATTTCTTCTGTGAATCTGTAATGTGACTTCACATTTTACAGTGTAGGATTTGGTGAGTGGCACATGAAGATTCTATGTTAAAGTTAATTACTAGTGCATCTCTGAAAAGCTCCAACATTTTAAATGCTGGCCTTAATTTGCTGCAGATTTTCTAAATTGAGAAAATACATTATTTTGGTAGGTAACTTTTATGTTTAATTTCCCTAAGAAGGTCTGACATTAGTGGTGGGGTTTTTTTAACTTGTTGCTTTGTGTCTGAATAAGGTATGCATTTATAAATTCCTTGCAGCAGGATTCCTTTTTGCTGTACTTAAAAATAGCGTATTTTTGCCACAATTGGAAAATGTTCCTTCACTTTATTGCTAAATGCAGATCTTGATTGTCATCTAGCACTTTCATATTTCCTCATATCGATGTTTCAACCTGTTAACTGATACGCCTCGTGGTTCTGCAGTGCTTTCTTTAGATACTAACTTTAATACAGTGCTAATGCTCTGTAGAAAAAGCTGTGGAAACACTGTGGAAGGTTTGGATTCTGTGTAGCTTTGCCCCTCCTTTTCACAAGCAACAAACAGCAGCGGTAGTCTTTATTTTAATACACTGCCCGCTAAAATGGCATGTTGCCTCTACTTCAGTGCGACAAGCTGTGTAGCTAGGTACACCTACACCCAAGGTGATGTGTGACACAGGGATGACCATGAACCTGTGGTCCACTGCTGGCTCAACCCTGCTTTGCAGACAGGTCCGCGGGCAGCAGGGTGGTGTGCTAAGCCGTCACTGGGATGCATGATCCCCCAGGACTTTGAGATGTGCCCTCCTGTGGCACCTGAGACTGCGCTTGTATGTTTGCAATGCCTCTAGGAGCAAGTCAGGCATAAGGGGTGGTGTTGATGTGGTTTCCCTTCAAGGTACAGTCAAAGCACTTACCTTTTTTCAGTCCACTGCAAACAGTAGCATGAGAATGGTGAATGGGGATGGAGAACCTGGATGGGAGATCTCTCTAGGGAGAGCGGAGTAGTGGATGGCTGTGTTTCTGTGGCATTGCTATCTCAGGTATGTATGGTTGCTTCTTAAACTTATTAGAAGATTAAGGTTTGTAAAACCAAAATGTACAAGCCAATTATTAGACTGAGTTCACATTTAGTTTTCATAAGGTGTAAGTAACAAAAAGATGGTTGTAAAATGTTATATTGCTGTATTTAATAAATTGAAAAAGTTTATAGAAATGTATGTTATAATACATGTTAAAATGTATGTTATAAAAGATAACATATTAATTACTGTCAGGCTAAGCCTAGAAGCAGGGTTTTGCTGGGACAATTTTTCTTTTTTTAACAGTGGTATTCTGCCAGTGGAAGGTACTGCTCAAATTTCACATGAAATGCATCCTAACCTGTAGTGTTCACTAAGTGTGCTGTGCTTGTTACAGAACACAGCAGGAGTAATAATGCTGTTGCCTTTCTCACTTATTTAATATAAAACTTATGCTTTGCTTAAAGGAAAAAAATCATGCACAGAAATGTTCTACCATTTGCTTCTAATATGCGCCCCCCTCCCCTTGTCTATTTTATTGATTAAATTCTTAAATTAGACTTCTGAAAAGTTTTGGAAATGCAAAATTAACCCTTTCTTTATGATAATGAAACACAGTCTTCACAGTGAAATAGGGATCTAGGTATTTTTTTTCCTCTATCAGTGCTGACAAAGATACAACAGACCTTTTAGGTGTGACAGCTTAAACAGTAGCAGGCAATTGTGAAGGACTGGAATTACATTTTTTAAAATAATGTATTTTTGAATAAAGTCTGTTGGAATTCTGACATACTGTTTTTAATACAATTTATATTTGTAAATTGTTAAAAGCTTTACAACAGAAGAGAAATAATTGAATTCTTTAATCTGAAACAGACTAGTGGAGGTAAAACATGAGCAAAAGGTAATGCCACGCGTAGATGGTAAGTTCAGGAATAGAACCCAAGCACTGTCTACTGGGAAGCAGGATGTCTTAACTCTGATTCTTGTGAAGAGAGGGGAACAAGGGTATTCATAATGTGTGTTGTAACAGTTGATGCAATCTGAACTATTCTTGTGCTGTCAGATACTCTGAAGTAATAAGTATGTCTGAGACACGGCCAATACCTTAAATTGTGAAATCCACACATTCTTTTATTGTCTTTAATTTTGTGCTGTAACCATTGTTCGGGTCTGGACTGTATTATTGCAGTTTGCTCCTTTATGTTTTACTTTTGGCAATACAAATATGGCACACATAGCAGGCTGGTGAGAGGATGAGTGGGGTTTGACAGTTATGTTGTTTATAGCACAGTTCAAAACAGTGTAAGAGAATCTTCAGATTTGCATCTCAGTATGGCTGTATTTTGTAAGATAAGTTATTATAGAAGTAGAGAATCTGAAGAAGTAAGGGAAGAGGTGGATAGAGCTGGGATAGTCATAAAATTGCTGGGGTGTGTTGCCTTGCTTTCTCTAAGACCTGCTTTCACAGTAGCCATTGGTCCCTACATCAGTGTGGCAAAAATGGAGGAGATGTTTTAGTCCTTCTTGTAGTGTAGGACTACTAGTGCCTTCTGACAGAAGTGAACAACTGGGCATAATTTTTAGAGTATGTTTAACCAAATACATAATCCTGTCTTTCAGGTCTTTGGATCTCGAACATATTCATCATTATTTGAATAACTTACTATATGCAATCTCAGTAGGATATCAAGGCTACAGAAAATATTTCTCATGGATAAAGATTTCCTATGTAATCAGAATCTTTTTGCATTATTGTTAATGTTATGTTCTTGGTTTGGTTATTTTCATGTTTGCCAGGGCCCTGTGGCCAGATTTGGTACTTATCATATTCCAGATAAGTTCAATTACCAGTGTGATCAGTTTTCTGTTATTTCTGCTAGTAATTTTTTTAACCTCATCATCTGACAGATAGCTTGCTTGTTGAAAGCAACAAGCTTGTCTGTGTTATTTATTTTTTCTTGATTAATTTCTTTTATGAGCAAGGGACTAATTCCTTCCTTGTGCTCCATCAACCCAACTGGTCTGGTTTATTAAATCATGTCCATGATACCCAGGACCTTGGAAAAGTCAAAAAATTTCAAATGACCTCTGCTGTTCTCTCATGTCACTGTCCTAATGGGGTAAATGACAGGAAGCAGAAAGAAATATGCTACATGGATAATTATAATTGGTTGGGGGTTGGTTTTTTTTTCCTTCTTGGTGTTATATTTAGTTTAGAAAACTTAATTTGTATTTTGAGAAGCTAGGTTTTGTAACTCAAATAATCTGGGGAACCTGAATTCTGCATTTGGGACATTGGTTTTAATAATTTACATTTATATTCATTTCCAGACCACATTTTGGCCCTTCTGCAGAAATCAGAGGTATAAGGCTTCCTCAGAGCAACAGTTATAATGAGCAAGGTACAAAAATCCGAGTATATTTGTGGAGGTGGTGTAATAGCTATCTGTTGAGGAATACTGTTTTACTTTGTTCTGAAAGATACTTTTTAATTGGTATTTAGAGGAAGTAAGCCTTTGTTTCACAAACACTGAATATTTGGAAGCAGGGTATGTGGTTAAGAGGAACTATGAATAATGTGGCAGACAGTTAGTTAAATTCTGATGAATTTGACAGTTGTTTTGGTTGAAGGACTTGTTTTTAAATACAGTTTCATTATCAAAGAATCATGAAACACAGAGGGAAGTCAGAGCAGAATTTGTGTGCACAATGGAGATACCAAAATATAACTTTACTTCCCTCCAAAATCATATGAGTAGTCCATTGAGCAGAATAATTGCATGCAGCACTGGCTCAAAAGAAAACAGTTGTCTCTTGTTTACCCCTTCACTGTGGCCACATCTTTTCAGCTGCAATTAAAGAATGTGTTAAAATCAAGTGAAATGCATTACTGGAGGACACATGCGGAGACTTTCTTTCCTTAATCAAATAACTACAGCTTAACAACAAAGACTGCATAAAAGATTTTAGCATGACACTGTTTCAAATTTAATGTTTTAGTTTTCCCTGGTATATGAGCAGCAGGCTTCCTACACCTTGGGGTTTTTTTTGTAGTAGTGGTAGTGTAAAAGGTTAAGGAACATTTTCACCTAGAACTGTATGTTTCTGACGAACTCCCATGTTCCCATAGCAATTTTAGGAACCACACGCTGTTTTACTGGAAGAGTGACTTGAGGATATTGCCTGATCTCTCTCAACCTCCCATGGTAAACCTTCTGTTTGTTCTGTGAATTTAGTAGTCAGAGGTGCGTGATAAAACTTGCCATCTCTTACTTAATGACACTTCACAGCCAGTAAGACTGCCAAACTGCTATACAACTTTCCTTTTTACTTCATTAAGCAACACAGAGGAACAGATCACAACAATTATTTTCTATTCTAATGCCCCATATTGACTGAAACATTTAAGTCTAAAAATAGCTAAGTACCATAAAATAAAAGGCTTAAATGGGTCTAAAGAGAGGAAAAAGTGCAGAAAGACCCAAGTCACGAAAATTGTTCTTTTTCAAATGAATGAAGCATGAGTTGGAGAGGGGAGAGAAAAAGTTAAGCTATGCTTATCATAGTAGGTTGTATTAGAAATAAAATTTAGGTGGATTTTTCAGCAAAACCACCCTAGAGGAACAAACTGGAATGAACTGTTTCTTCTTTCTCTAGTGGCAACAGTTAAACTATAGCGACACTTAAATAATCTCTGTACTATTTTGCAGACAACATTACTGTCTCAAAAGTCCTTTAATAACTGGCTGACCAACCTTCATCTTTGATGCTTTAAGGGTAAGGGAGCAGTGGTCTGATTCTCCTCCTCACATACCAAAATGACTTGCGATATAAATTATTTTCTCATGGTTATGGAGTTTGTGATTTCCCCTGTGTTTTCTGGTTTTCGAGAGTTGTAAATACAAAAAAGCAAACACATTTCCTCCTTTCTCCCTGCCTTCTCTCCAACAGCAAAAAAAAAAAATTGAAGAAAATCCCCCATTCATCTATAATAGTGGTTTGGCACATGGTAGCTTATTAAAAGGCAAATAGACTCAATGTTTGTATTACCCTAGTTTGTTTTTTTTTCTGCAAGCAGCAGATCAGACAAAATTTCAAGAAAAGGAGGTGAAGGGTAGACAGGGAAAGAGAAAATATGCTCTGTGTGCAAAACATTGTATCCATGGAAAACACTTCTGTGGCCTTGGAAGAAGCCTACAAGTCAGAAAGAATAAAACTTGATCTCCGCATTGTGTGGTTGCAAATCTTTAGTACATATATGGGTCTGAAAATTGTGGTTTTTCTATTGTGAGTGGGTGTAGACCACAGTTTATGGCTAAAGACTGTGGTGTTGGTGGTGTTAACTGAGCTTGTGTCTTACTGAGAACTTATTATTTTGCTTGTGAGTTCAGATTTCACTGGAAATTCAGCTATTGTTGAGATGATGTGTTTGCAGAAAAAAATTGCCACTTCAATAGGCATATGGTGTGACCCCACAAACTGTGGACAGCACTTAGAGTGGGGGAAAAGACAGTAAGTTCTGGAGCCTTGTGCTTACAGTTTTTCATTGGTCCTTCCCTCATTGCAAACAAACGAAGACCTGTGTTAGTTCTTAATTTACATACTGATGGAACCTCCAGCCAGCTGCCTTCAGTGTAAAATGGGGAGCATACAGATTACTTCTATAATGTTGCCTGAAAATACTCCAGAACTCGCTGCTGTGGGGTCGAATATACTGAAATAATCTTGCACTTGAAAATTAGAGGTCTACAATTCTGATTGTTTCTGTCCTTCAGGCAAAGCGGGACAAAAACAACAAAGGAGATTTGAGTCTTACAGAAAGTAATTGTGAATTTTTGTCCCAGTTTTTCACTATTCCTTTATCTGGTTGTTGTTTTTTTTTTTTTGTTATTTTAATCTGATTTAGATTTAAATGCAGGTGATGATTTCTTAAGTGGTGTCTAAGTTGTCAGGTTCAGTTATGGCCTTTTTATAAAATAATGTTAACTTTGAAAATTTGACATTTTCTTGTCTGAGATTTCCTCCCTTGTTCTGGCTTCATAAATCTTGCCCTGAATGTCTGGCCATTTCAACTTATTTTTCCAACACAGATCTGAAATGTTGAAAATGCTAAATTGAAAATACTGAAATATTTGAATTGAAAATGCTGAAATTGGGCTTTGTGTAGTAAGCTGAGCCGCGATTCGGTAAGTAATCAATTTCCCTAGTTCTACATTGATTTAATATAAGAGGAAACTACTGGGAATTCCCCGCTGCTGTATTTTCGGATTCTCTCTGCATGATTTCCTATCAGGATCCACAGAGATCATTTCAGTGGTTAATGTAATCAGTTAAGTAGATGTAGATTCAGCTTCTGTGTTAGCACTAATGAAACTGTAGAGAGGCCGATTGGATTCTCTGCTGCAACAAGAAAAAGCAGGAACTTTTTGTTGTGATTTTGAAGAAAATGTTGAGTAGGTGCAAAAAATCATTACTGATAAAGACATCACTAATGCCAACTCCTTGTTTGGGACAAATTCCGTAAAGCATGTAGGTATGTCTATACCATGTATGCTGACTGACCCAGCGATAATTTGGTGTACTCATGCAGCACTCCAGTGCTGCAGTGGATACAGTAGAAGCAGACAGTGACAGTTTAGAGCAAAAGGGAGCAAGATTTTTGAATAGAAGATGACCCACGAGGGTTCTCATGTTAAAATACTGGATGACATTTGCATACCGTGTGACTTAGTCCAATACCTTAGTTTTTTAGAGATGTCAAATATTGAGTCATTTAAGAATTTAAGAAAATTTAAAAAAAAACAAGCCAGAACCAGACCTATCACCAAACTTCTGGATTATTTTCATTTCCTTGCTTCAGGAGGTTAAAAAAAAAATCAGTTACTCCCACTTCCGCACCAGGAAAGGAACCTATTTAAACAAGTATGTGGGTAACCAATAGTAAGGGTTGGCAATGCTCCTTTAAAAGACACGCAGTACAGTCTGCTAATTGACTTGAGATATCAGATTGAAAATGTTAAGCTTTTTAAATAGAACTTTTATTATCCCATTATCTTGTTTCTTAATTAAACTCTAAATCAGGGGTTGTTTTAATTACCACTAGAGGTTTAAAAAAAAGCATAAACTGATACCTTCTTAACATTGCAGTGGTAGTCCGCAGATCTGGTAGCACCAAGGCCAAGTTGTAGAATCCCATTCATTATTTAACACCAATTTTTTAGGTTATAAGACACTATAAACGCTCTACCACTTTCCTTCATTATAAACTTCATCATAAACATAAATGTATCCATTGTGTGTGTTTTAGACGTGTCTTGGCTTTGATTAAGTCAGCCTGTAGGAGGAAAGAATTGTAAGATAAGAGGAACAAGTATCCAAATGGTTCCTCATAGTTGCCAAATTTTACTGTGAGTACTAAAACTTGCTTTCGTATAAACTTGCAGAATGAAATAATCATGAAGCAAAGCTTAAAAATGAAGGCAAAATGTTTGTCTTCATGTTCAGCTGTGATCGACTTAGTGTCTCTTAGGAATTCGTTATGCTGAGCTTGATGTACTTCATGTTTTTACAAGTAAGTTTTCTTTCATAACTTGCTGGAATATTGGAGCATGGAAGTACTTTTTTTAAAAGAAAAACAAAACCCCTGAAGAATAGTTGAACATTGAATACTAAGGTAATATTTGCATCTGTGGCCTTTTACTTCCATTTGGGTTTGGAGACATTTCCAAAAAATGTCATCATGTCAGAGAATCCTGGAACATTTTGCCCTAATTTGAGATCTGCGTGTGGAGCAACTTTACCTTGCCATGCTTGCAACTTACAACTCCATGTGAGCAGACGTGCTTTCGGAGACTGTGAGCACTTGCATTAAGTGCTCGTAGTGCTGCAGGCTTCAGTAGCTTTAACATGAATTTTTCAATTTGCCTTTTTCTTCCAGGTTTCATGTGAGAATCTTAGGTTTCATTTCTTCTAAAGAGGAGTGAGCTCTTTCTGAACTGAGACCTAAGTGCCTCTCCTTGTAGTCCAAAAGGACAGTCTTCACCATGGTTACCAGATAGAAATATGAGAACTTGTGTACTTGTTTGCAGTGTTTCTTTTGAATGCCGACATTCACATTGTTGTTACTGGATTACTCATAAAGAGTAACTCTTTGTTGGAAAATAGTGAATCTTTTCTTGTATGAAGAGAATGGTGGGTAAAAAAAATGGTAAAATTAGGTCAGGATTTATTCCAGCTTTTAAAAAATTGAAGCTTTCAGATCAGAGATTCTGTTTGCATGTTATCTCTGATTTGCTTCAAGAAAGAAAGAGGTCATTAGAATGTGTTTATAAAGTATGTTAATAAATGTTTGATGATTTGAGCATTGTGATGTCTGGAAGTTGGATTAAATACTTAACTGCAACATAGCTGGACAGCTACTCAAACTTTTTTTGTGCAAGTCCAGCACAGTTTGATATAACTATCTATTTTGTTTTCATTTACAATTTGAAGTGATCATATTTTGAAGTGCAGAGAATCTGCACATAAAAGTCTGTTCCACTGGGATAACGTCGTCTTTTTAAAAGAAATACGTTTCTTGTAATCTGTCAAGATGATTTTGAAAAAATACCCCCCAGCCCCCTTCATTGAAAAATAAATAATAAATCACTCAGTATTAGCATTTTTTAAAAAGTGAAAACAAACAAAAGCTTAAAAAAATGCAAATGTTTGTGTCAAAGTAAGGATAGATAGCACATGTAGCCTTCGTAATCCAACAAGCATCCATGCTCTGGTTTCTTCTACGTATTAGAGTTTCTTCTACTTGTATTTTGCATTTAATTAGGTTTAATCTTGTGAAGTGTGAAACTATGTTATAGATCTACAGGACTTCCTAGGTACTGTAAATTTGAACTGCTCATGGGGAATATCGAACAATACATAAAGAAAACTGCACGTACAACCCGTTCGCTTCAGTGCAGCTAATTATTTGCAGATACAGGGGGCAGTTGTAGTCTGGAGAACTGATATTCACACTTGTACCTTTGTGCAGCAGAGAACTGTCTGCTGTTTCATTAATGCCTGTTTCAGCCAGGCATTTGTTCTCCTTCTTTGAGCCATTACTGTCACTACCCTGCAGGTGGTAAAGCAATAGAAGATGAACTTTATCATCTAGAGCCACTAAATATAGGAAGGAGAGAATGGTGCATTTGAAATGCTCCTGTTTAAAATATGTTCAGCGCAATTAAAAAGTTGGTTTCTAATCAAAGTGTAAGGCTTCAGCGCACAGAAAATAAAACTGTCTCCAGAATAAAGGCAGTATATGAAGCAAAGCCATTTTCAGGCAGGTTTATCAACACACCTAAGCTTCTTATCTCGGTGTCCGCCTTTCACAAATGTGTACACTTGTAGCTTACTTACTTCTTCCAATTACTTCAACAATTTTCTAAATGCCCGTAAGCATTGGCTGCTATATGAAAAAAAATTATTCTCCCACAGAGTCCCCAGTTGAAATGCAGTTATAAGTTCATCAGCTTTTTCCTATTGTTGCATTTTCTACAGTATTTCAACTTAATTAGTTTCAGAACTCTGTTTAAAAGAACACAGCTCTATTTCAAGTCCATTGAAGCTTTCACATTGCTTTGAAGTTTTCACAGTATCTAAAGAGTGGGAAAGGAAGCACTTAATGAAGTTTAGCAACAAAAATTAAATACTAAAAATATTTTATACGCTCAGTAATGAGAGGAGAAAGGGTGTTTTTGCTGGTTGTTTCATGTGTGATTCTTAGGATTCTGCCTTTGACTTTCACAATACTGTTATTAACAGTGAATAATAAAATATTTTTCTCAAATACAGCAAGAACATCCAGTGTTCAATACAACACTCATTTTAATTTCATGTGCATCTTATTTTAGCTCAGCTTCCTATTAATGATGTATTTGTTGGAATTTAATTCTGTACCATATTTTTTGTCGGAAATACATCAGGAGTTTAAACATACTTTTGTTTTTAGGATTTTGTTTGGTTTTGGTGTCTTTTTTTAAATCTAAGGAACAGCTTGGTGCTCTTAGTCAAATTTCTTAACTTCCAAGTTAAATTTTGTATGAACTGTAGGGAGGAAAGATCACATAGTGTTTATGTTTTCAAAAAGAAGAATCCTAGGAGGAAAGCCTTTCTTAATACCATCCAGAAAGCAGAGGATATTGAATGTATTTTGTTTGTATTGTTGTTTGTATTGTGCAATATACTACTCTGCTCTGGTGAGACCCTGCATGGAGTACTGCATCCAGCTCTGGAGTCCCCAACATTGGAAAGACTTGGACCTGCTGGAGCGTGTCCAGAGGAGAGCCACGAGGATGATCCGAGGGCTGGAGCACCTCTCCTATGAGGAGAGGCTGAGAGAGTTGGGGCTGTTCAGCCTGGAGAAGAGAAGGCTCTGGGGAGACCTTATTGTGGCCTTCCAGTACCTAAAGGGGACCTAGAAGAGAGCTGGGAAGGGGCTTTTTACAAGGGCATGTAGTGATAGGACAAGGGGGAATGACTTTAAACTGGAAGAGGGTAGATTTAGGTTAGATATTAGGAAGAAATTTTTCACTCTGAGGGTAGTAAGGTACTGGAAGATGTTGCCCAGAGAAGTTGTGGAAGGTCCATCCTTGGAGGTGTTTAAGGCCAGGCTGGATGGGGCCTTGGGCAACCTGGTCTAGTGGGAGGTGTCCCTGCCCATGGCAGGGGGGTTAGAACTAGGTGATCTTCAAGGTCCCTTCCAACCTAAACCATTCTATGATTGTGCTGAGGTATTTGTTATCAAACAGCTGTCATCTCCATAAAGGGTTATGGTTTAGGATTACTGGTCTGGATGCTGTTTGCAACACACTGTTGATCTCCATTCTCTGCTATCTCAAAAGTGTAACACAAGTCTTTACATTAGAGCGTTAGTCCTGGTCAGATGTTGTAGGATGCATCATGCTGTCCTGTCAGCAGCCTCATCCCAGTGAGGTTGCTTTACTGGTGGTTCCTGTGGTTCAGGTGGTGCCCTGGAGGCTTCCTCTGGTTAGTTGTTTTCTGCACTTTGAGCCAGTGTTGTTTACAGCAGCTTTCCTGCTTCTGGGATTAGTTTTATTCCTTTTATATTCTATCTTGAGAAGAAGGAGTATTACAAAGGAAGAACAGCAATAATGTATGTTTTACTGCAGGCTAAATATTGAACCAAGATCTTCATAGTAATTGAGACTTGAGCTTTACCACAGGTAGTCATGTTGGTCTTGCGGGGAAAAAGGACGTTATGAATTTTTTTCTGGTCATGTGGTGTGCTGAAATTGTTGAAAGATTCCTTTGGGTAGAATAGCAGAAGAGCATGGCACTTTGCTGTGCATTTCTACTGCTTGTAACAAACTATCATTTTCTGTGCCATAGCTTCTTCTGAAAGTAAGTAATATATTTTACTTAGGCAGAGTATTGAAGTGGTATACATAACGTGGTACATCATCAGGGACCTACAGGAAGGCATTGAAACTTGAAAATTACAATGGAGATGTATGCTGTAGACAGTTTCTCACAACTTGTTGCTGGTGTGCTTCAAATCTGGGTTTTGAACAGAACAAATTACATCTAGAAGAGAGAACAAAAAAGGCAATATGTTGGAAGGCTGTCATCTTGGAATGCAGATACATATTTTCAGGGAACTAATCTGAGATGGTGCTTTACATAGCCACCAGTAGTCGGTCGATATTAACAACTTTGACATTGTTAACAGATATTGTGATCAGATAAAGCTGTCCTGCGGTTGTGTTGCACAGTTCCCACTGACAAATTGAGGCACGTGGAAGAAACTGCCAGGGGGTGGAGCTCACTCCTGGTACTCTGCAGATCTGTACTATGATTTAAATAATTGTAAATGCCTAGTTGGATTTCCACAGGGCAGAGCACCCAGATAGCCTATGTTTTTAACCTTGTGATTCTTCTTCTTGTGTAAATAGTAATTTTAAAAAATGTATTCTCTTTTATCAGTATCTTTACATTTTCTATCCACAAATACCTAATATTCTCTTGGAATTTAAGGAAAGAGCTATGCAAAGAATTATTAGATTTTTTTATTTAGAAGCTATTGCTCTATTATTTTAGCCATTTTCCTCAATATTCTTCCTTTTTCAAAGACTGTGCCATTAAAATGAAAACTCTTTTCTTGATCTGTTTCAAAACTAATGAGCAAACCCTACATTGGGAAAATAACACGCTCCCTTTTTGTAATTCTTACACCAACAAGAACATCTTGCCCGGGTCAACAGCAGGAAGAAAAATTACAGTGAAACAGAAAATCAGTGGTGTTACTGTTTTTTAAAGGTAATGTTAAAGTAGCGGTTTTTAGAAAAAATATATTCATTTAAATTATCATTATATTTTTTCATTTATTGTCACAGAATCCTTCATAATGTTAATTAGTGAATCAAGTAAATTCAGTAATCATAATAATTCTTGTTAAATGAGTGATTTTTAGAGAACCACTGAAAATATTGGTGCCTCCTGAGATTATTGTATACTTCCAAAGAATCATGGAATAGTTTGGGTTGGAAGGGATCTTTAAAGGTCATCCAGTCCAACTTCTCCTTCAATAAGCAGGGACATATTCAACTAGATCAGGTTGCTCAGATCCCCGTCCAACCTGACCTTGGATGTTTCCAGGGATGGGGCATCTACCACCTCTCTGGACAATCTGTTCCAGGTTGGATGACTAAATATGTTTAAGCAGAGAATGCTATTTAGCCTGTAAGGACAAATCACACAGTGAAAGGTCATTGCCAAAGACACCTAATATGCCAGTTATAGGTAAAAGGCTGCATGCCCACAGAGTTGAAAAGGAATCCAGCACGTATGCTGCTCAGTCTAATTATAACGTTACAGATGGCCATTACATAAGGAATGCCTCCAAATCAATATCGTCCATGCAGAGAGACTTCTAAGTATACCAGATCCTGAAAGAGCAGCAGCTCGCTGTTTCTCTCCAGGAATGTAGCTCTTGAAGCAGCAAGGTGCACTTTCCCTTCCAAGTTACCTTCTCTCTCATACCAACTCAGTATTTACAGTTGATATTTCTCTCCCTGATCACTGTGCAACCCTCCTTAATAAGTTCTTCTTTTTACTGTATGCATGCATCAGGCTGGATCGCATATTAGATGGAGACAGTTAAATTTTATTTAAAATGAATGACATATGCCCTGCTTAGGATCTTTTCATTAGAAGTAAGAGTACGGTGATGCAGAGACTGAATTTAGCTGAAAGGGAGTAAACCTAGCTAGCAAGGGAATAACATACAGAAGCCATAATTGCCTAACCCAAATTTGGCTTCGAGTGCCTACGAAAACTGGCACTGAGTTCTCAATAACAGCAGTAATGAGGATCAGTGTGTTAGCACAGTAACTGCAAGCGCAGGTGCTAGCAAACTGGAAGGAAAAGCACTTCCTAACTGTTCATATGATCAATACAACAGTAGTTGAAATTGTGGGAAAAAATTACGCAATTTAAGTGAAGTTTAGGACTAATACAGTCTTAGACATTAAATAGATCTGTCCTGTTTTCATGCTGAATGAAAATGCCTCCCCATCCCAAGGTAGAGAGCTCCTCACCTTTCCTGCCATGGACAGTACCTAAAGAAGAGGCTTGTGGTTGTATCAGTGGTCCATATAGTTCACATTTTTTAAATAAGCAGGCACTTCTGTGTTTAGGTATGCCCAAATTCTATCATTGGCAACTTATAAAATACAAAAATGCATGCTAGCTTGACCTCTGAATCTGCTGCCAGGCTTAAGTAGTGTAGTCTTCCACTAGTGTCTCCACAATTTTATGATATGTGTATGTTTTCCTACAGCTGACTGGGTAAGAATCATGAAGGTCTGAACACAAGGGATTTGGGATGTGCCTACACGTCTGCTTTGCTGGATGCACATTCATAATCTAGCCAGACTAATGTAAATAACCAGTGTGCTATGTACTCGGGGTCATTGCCGAGGAAGGCCATTGCTAGTCTGCCCTGGATTTCTGGCTGTGGATCTTTCATAGCATATGGCTTTTCATAATGTAATGCCCTTCCTTGCGATAATGTGCAACTTTTGGATGGAACAAGCAGTGTTTTGACTGGCCCCATGTTTGAAAATAATAGTTGCCCTGCTAGGCTGCTAACTGTAGGTTTATTTAAGTATTACAGGTGTAGTATATAGACTTGATTGGTAGGATTTAGGTATGAGATGGATTGCAACAGCGTATATCGAGCTAATGTCTGGTTTCTGAAATTGTTCAGGTGCAGGATCTTAGCTGGTTCTAATTAGTGGTGAAAAGTTACTAAGCAAATTCCAGAGAACTCTTTTCAGGTGTTACTACTTTTAAGCAGCCTTATTTATTTATTTATCTTCAAATTGGAACCTTATTTTTAAAATGCACTAGATTTTAGCATTTAAGTATTAAAATTTATTATTGTTATGATACAGGTTTTATGTTTGTGTTTAATGACATGTTACATGACAATGTTTCTTTAAAGACTGAAATCTTTATGTAAGTTGCCCAGGGTGCTGGAAGCTTGCTTTCATTGTATAGTGTGGTTAGAGTGGTTGGCCGGTTGATTTAGTTTGTTCTACAATGCAGCATGGAACAGATGTTTATTACCAGCTTTCTGTGGGATTACAATATAAGGATGGGGGGAAAAAGCTCGAGTTGGCAGGCTGGATAATTATGTAGAACAGCATGATCTATAAAGTTGCTGTCTGATGCTGCTGTATTGGGATGTATTGCAGACGTTAAAAATACTCTGGGGTTTTGTTTAAGGGAGAGCCTGACAAAACTGCTTCTGCACCTTTAGGTACACTAGCGGTTATGTCAGAAAAGATGAGTGTTTTAGCCTTGGGGCTAGAGTACCTGAGCTGAGGAATACCTCAGAGTGAGGAAGTTTTATAGGGAAGTACACGGAAATAGCCTTGTGCCTCTGCACTATATGTAGGCAAAGAGAAAAAAAGGGAAGAAATGACAGTCAAAAAAGTGGTGTCTGAGCTTGGAATATGGGTAAGGCACAGGCCTGTAGAAAAGAGGACGGCCGGTATCTTCTGGCCTTCAACAACAGTAGTATGGTGTATAATGGTACAAAAATGCCTCTCGCTCCTGTGAAGTTTCTTGCCCCTATTAGTGCTGGTAAAAACTGCTCAGAACATTGTTCACCTGATGACATGAACTTCCAGTTCCCAGCTCTTCTTGTTAATACCCACTTCTTGTGTGCCAGTGCTGTCTGTAGCTTTAGAGTTTTTCTGCTTCTCTTTTCTTACCTCCCTGATTTGTTTATAGAGAGCACTTTCATTGCCTCTCAGCCTTCATTTGACTAGGCTAATTAAACCAGCCTCTGTTAGTATGGTCTTTGTACTATCCTCTCCTTGCTTCCCGGGTTATTGTCATAGCTTTTCCCTACACATGCTT
Source organism: Anarhynchus alexandrinus (assembly GCA_008711295.1). NCBI lineage: Eukaryota > Metazoa > Chordata > Aves > Charadriiformes > Charadriidae > Anarhynchus > Anarhynchus alexandrinus. The sequence continues at coordinate 6,535,176 of VUYV01000030.1, read as the reverse complement.
CAGGTTAAATCATGGGTTTTTTAAGACAGCTGACCAGAAATGTTCACAGAGTTCCAGTTGAGATCTTACCAGTTCCTTGTAAAATGGCTTTAATACATCCCTATCTCTACTGAAAATTCCTCCCTTGATACAGCTAGATTGCAATTGCTTTTTTCGCAGCTGTATCTCTCTGACAGTTTGTATTCATCCTGATTGATTAACACATCCAAGTCATTCTCCCCCTCTGTTATTTCTAGCTGATGATCCTCCAGCTTACAGTAGAAATTCTTCCTGTTCCCAAAGTGCTTGACCTTGACATTGTGCTATTGCATTTTGTCATTACTATTGCTTTGGTCATCGAAGGCTATTCGGTTCTTGCAATGTGATGTTCTGATCTTCCTCTGTATTTATAGTAGTTCCAATTTTATTTTTTTCTACCAACATCAGGTGTCATTATTGTGATCCAATTTTTTTGTTCCGTTTTTGCTATAAGGTCAGCTCTCAGAATGATTTGTAAGGAACTCCATTCTTAATCTTACTCTAGTCCAATAGTTTCCTTCCACATTGTAGCCTCACTTTTTCTTATTAAAGCCCTTGCCGGTTTTCATTCAGTTTGTCTTTTTCTGTATTAATTACAACTGTCCATACAGTTTGTTATTGTAGGACTTATTGAAGTACCTATTTTTAAGACATTCATTTCGGTGATATAAAATTTTAGTTACCTCCAGAATGTAGGAGGGTAGCCTGGGCTATCTGCTTCTGGATGTGACCATATCTTAATCCAGTCTTTTTTGTTTGGGTGAGATTCGTCCATTAAAACACAACATGACTTGATGAAAATGCCAAATAAAGAAAATGAGGTTCTTCAGTGTCAAAAGAGCAGTCTCTCTGAATTTCTTATGAACTTTTCTGAGTGTAAAATATGCTTATTTATAAGCTTGACTGGGTCTTTTTATAAGGCCTTTATTTATAAGACTGTCTAGGCCTAATTTTCAAAAATGTATTAGGCAAGTAATCGGGAACCCTGGTGGTACTTCATCTTTGGATTCTAAAAATTAATGTATGGACTCAGAACTACGTTGAGTTCTGCTTGATGCTTGCTGCATGCTGTGAGAAAGAGGCAGAGGATTTTATAAAAGTTTTTGTGAGATACTAAGTTTTCCTCTTTATGATGAAAAAGAATTCCAAAGGTATTACAAAAAAATTCCAGTGATATTCCTCTAACAGGCCAGCCATGGGATTGTAGAACATCTTAATGAAATGCAGTATTCTTAATGAAATACAGCCTATTTTTCTTGCACAGAAACATACTCTGCAAGTCTTCTGGAAAAGGTCTTGTAGTGGTGTGTGCCTCCCTTAACCAACATGATAGTTAGACATAAATCCTACCTGTGTCAATCTTACTAGCCTTCATCTTGATAGTACCTGACTGTCTCCTTTGTATTTAAAAATAGAAATGACAATCTCTCTCCCTCTGCCTTTTTAGCTTGATTAGTTCATAGTTGAAAGTGTGAGACACTTGAGGGAAAAGCTAAATTGAAGGGTTGAGCCTCCCATTCTGAATGTGGTTAAGATCCATTGTTCTTCTTCCAGGAGCGATCGCTGCTGTCTTTTGTCAAAGCCATGTGAAAGTCTTCGTTTCAGTGCTTTTTACTGTTTGTCAGTTTTGCTGGTGCAGAGGAGCGTAGCTGTTGTGGTGACAGAGCAGTGAGCAGCGGGGAGGGAAATGACCCCTCCAGCAGCCCATGCTGGGTCCTGGGTCCTGTGAGATGCTTAGGGTTGTGCTCAGAACACAGCAAAACCCACACCAGAGCAATGGGTGGTGACCTTCCTGTCGTTTAGGCTCAATTATACATGAACTGGATTTTTGTTGTTGTGCTCACATTTGTATTTCACTACAATGATTTAAATAATTCTAGGTGGAGGTCAGGCGTATGTGATACAGTATGTTTTTGCTCTGTCATGGGTAAGGATGAAGTGAAAGGTTGCTGGTTGTAGATGGCTGTGAGTGATTTTTCTCCCGTTTCTATCTTAGTGTTTAGTGGCACTGACACCATTGACAATGTGTGATGCTGAGCAGTGGTGAAGAATGCTTTCTTTGCTTTGGAGAATGTAGATGCATCTATGAAACAACCATTTCAGTGATTATTCAACAGAAATTGGTAGGATAAGAGTTGTGCTAAGTAAGAAGAATCAGATTTTGTTAGGACTGAATATTATTTAAGGGGAAGAGGAGTCGGACCTCTTAGGGGTGTGAAAATACTTCTTTCCATATACTGTATTGATCCTATTCAAAGAAAACAAAGTGTGTGCTTTGTCCTTTCGTATGATTCCTCACTCTTTATTTTTTAACTCGGCAAATAACACTTCTAATTACTCTTGGTCTCACTCTGGTCAACCTTATTGTAATTTCTTCACTTGATGTAATCAATGTTTTCTATGATTCCATAATGGTTTTTTTGTGGAGGAAGAGTGCTGTGACTTAACATGATAATAATAGTAGCAGCTTATGATCAAAGCAAAGAAACAGATAATCTGTTGATAAACTTACGCATAAACCTCATTAATTTTTTGAACTCTCTGTATTGCAAAAAAGTAGTGCAGGGTTTTGTATTTTTTAGTAGCTAAAGCTATTTAAAAAGATGTATTTTCACCTTGATACCACCAGATGCGTGCAAATGCCATATGGTGAGCACAAGGTCTTTGTGGAGCTTGGGGGCATAGAGGGAAGTGTTTAAAAACAAGACAGTTCTGAGAGAGAAACATTAAAAAAATGTGTATGTATCACTCCAAGCTATGTATGTAAATGCAATCTATGTATGTTCCTCCCCTCCCTCAAGCAAATATGCTGTTTTCTTGTGGCATCAGAGGGTCTTTTAAGTAGCTGTGTATCCCTGCACCTCTGTATTGAGAATTCTACTCAGTCGGGGCAGGCTGTGATGCTTCAGTGCTGCGTTAGCAATTATGAAATGCAGCCCAAAGAGGGAAAAGATAAAAGAAGAGAACTTGTACATTTTCTCATGAGAGATAGGACCCAGAGCACAATAGGGGAGGCATTACAGTGATGCCAAACAAACTTCTGGGGCATTCAAGCTCAATTTAACCTCCGCTAGTAACCCTGCTTTTATGAAAATACTCCCAAGTGTATCAGGGAGTGAGCCTGGCCAACCATATCTTCAGACAAGTTTGTTTTAGCCACTGGAATTGAATGTTAATAGATTAATTTGGAAATCTACTCAACCTGAAATTTCATTTAATAGAAAAAATGCAGAACTATAATTTGACTTAGGCTGAAAATATTTATTTTTATAAACTTCTGCAGATGCTGCACCTTAACACCCTCAAAGTGGTGTATATCTAGGTTTCAGAGTGCCATAGATATTTAAGTAATATTGTGTTCCTGCATTACAGAAATTGCCCCTGTGTTGTCAGAAAAACAAAATATAAAAAGGAATTTCTTGAAGCGATATTTCAGTGGGTTGTCTTTGTCTTTTTTAGGCATAGAGAGCCTTTTTTTTAATATTTCAAAANTTTGGGGGGGGGGGGGGGGGGGGGAGGTTGGTTTGTTTGTTTTGGGATTTGGGATTTTTTTTAAGCTGGGAAACTTGACGCCTGTCTCTGTTTCTGTCACTTTGTTTTTTTTTTCCACCTGAAAAGCCGGTAATTGCATTAGGCCTAATTGTCTGAACATCTCTCACATTGTTTTTAAGAGATTGTTTTCTTTTCTGTTGTGATGTCCTTGAAGGTGATTTTATTATTTAGATATGGTTGACCAAGAAGAGCTTAGTTCATCCCATTTGATAGCTACCACTGTTTGCAATGAGAAACAGAAGTGACTGTATACCCCTTTTTAATACAGTAGCATCTTGAATCCTGATAAGTTACACCAAGGTCATAAAATGAAACCCAGGAGAATTGTGGATAATGAAGAAAAAGGAAATTAAAGCAAGGGAGCTCAGGAGTAAAAGAAGCGGGTGCACAGAGGATAAGGCTATGTCATGAGTGGGAGGGGAATGGATGTGGCAGAGCTGCAAGAAGATTTACTTCTCATCAAACCCGGTATGCGTTGGGAAGAACCCAAATCAATGGGTAGCTTGCAAAATTCAGGGTGTTAATTTGGACATCTAAGAAATGTGAGAGCTATTTTAATTCCCGTGAAAGTTTGAGATCATAGAACACAACTAACTTCTGTTACTGTTGTGAGAAATTTATAGCGTTGTAACTCAGAAGAGGAGGCCAGGTGTGGTTTTCTGTGAGATGAAGGAGTGGTCAGAAAACCTAAGTGCTATCACTCTTCGTGTAGCTAGGGAAGATTGACTTACGTTTCTGTCTAATCCTAGACAGATAGCAGAGCACAACATTTAAAATATTGACCATCATAACTATGTTCATAAAATCCACCAAAAAAAATCTGTACAGCATGTACTTACATTTTTATTCCTCATTTGGCACGTCCCAGGATCAGCATTGTCCTTGTTCTTATTTTTTAGTCATCCTTGTAGTTGATATCTAGTATATTCTTCACGTAAATCATAGAATGGTTTAGGTTGGAAAGGACCTTGAGATCATCTAGTTCCAAACCCCCTGCCACACACCTCCCACTAGACCAGGCTGCCCAAGGTCATGTCCAGCCTGGCCTTGAACACCTCCAGGGATGGGGCCTCAACAACCTCTCTGGGCAACCTGTTCCAGTGCCTCACTACCCTTAAAGTGAAAAACTTCTTCCTAATGTTCAATCTAAACCTGCCCTCTTCCAGTTTAAAGCCATTCCCCCTCGTCCTATCACTACATGCCCTAGTAAAAAGTCCTTCCCCAGCTCTCCTGTAGGCCCCCTTTAGGTACTGGAAGGCCGCAATAAGATCTCCCCGGAGCCTTCTCTTCTCCAGGCTGAACAGCCCCAACTCTCTCAGCCTCTCCTCATAGGAGAGGTGCTTCAGCCCTCGGATCATCCTTGTGGCTCTCCTCTGGACACGCTCTAGCAGGTCCATGTCCTTCTTATGTTGGGGACTCCAGAGCTGGATGCAGTACTCCAGGTGGGGTCTCACGAGAGTGGAGTAGAGGGGCAGAATCACCTCCCTCGCCCTGCTGGCCACACTTCTTTTGATGCAGCCCAGGATACGTTTGGCCTTCTGGGCTGCGATCGCACATTGCTGGCTCATGTTGAGCTTCTCATCAATCAGCACACCCAGGCACTTCTCCTCAGTGCTGCTCTGCAGCCATTCCCCACCCAGCCTGTATTTGTGCTTGGGATTGCCCCGACCCAGATGTAAGACCTTGCACTTGGCCTTGTTGAACTGCATGGGGTTGGCTTGGGCCCACCTCTCCAGCCTGTCCAGGTCCCTCTGGATGGCATCCCTCCCCTCCAGCGTGTCTACCTCGCCAAACAGCTTGGTATCATCGGCAAACTTGCTGAGGGTGCTCTCGACCCCACTGTCCATGTCTCCGACAAAGATGTTGAACAGTACAGGTCCCAGCACCGACCCCTGAGGAACGCCACTTGTCACTGGTCTCCACTTGGACATCGAGCCGTTGACCGCAACTCTTTGAGTGCGACCGTCCAGCCAGTTCTTTATCCATCGAATGGTCCATTTGTCAAATCCATGTCTCTCCAATTTAGAGACCAGGATATCGTGTGGGACAGTGTCAAATGCCTTGCACAAGTCCAAGTAGATGACATCAGTCGATCTTCCTTTGTCCACCGCCGTTATGACCCCTTCGTAGAAGGCCACCAAATTAGTCAGGCATGATCTGCCCTTGGTGAAGCCATGCTGGCTGTCACCAATCACCTCTTTGATTTCTGTGTGCCTCAGCAGAGTTTCCAGGAGGATCTGCTCCATGATCTTGCCAGGCACAGAGGTGAGACTGACTGGCCTGTAGTTCCCCGGGTCTTCCTTATTTCCCTTTTTGAAAATGGGGGTTATGTTTCCCCTTTTCCAGTCATCAGGAACCTCGCCAGACTGCCACGACTTCTCAAATATGATGGCTAGTGGCTTAGCGACTTCATCTGCCAGTTCCCTCAGGACCCGCGGATGTATCTCATCAGGTCCCATGGACTTGTGCACCTTCACATTCTTTAGGTGGTCTTGCACTTGATCTTCAAAAATATTTGGTAAAGACAAATAATAAATTAGAAGTAAATTAGAAGAATTAGAAGTAAATATTAGGAAAAAATTAGAAAATTAGAATAATTAGAAGTAAATATTTGGTAAAGACATACATTTCGGTGAAATTGCTGCAATATAGCATTTAAAGTTAGGAGACTTACAAATAGGTTATAATTGTAGGTTTGTATGTTTTTTAATTAATCTAAGTTTAGTTTACTGTAAATCTAATACACAGATAAAAGAGGTCTCCACTTACACAGAGGAGTTAATAAGAATCAGCGTAGCAGCAACGTATTCATTTTTAGATAATTATTATAGGTATACTTTGTGTATGCATTCTGGGCTGACCATATGGCTCAAGTATTCATTAGTACTTTAGATATTGAAACACTTGGTAGTTGTAGACACTGTTAAACATTTCTATATAAACATCCTCCTTGTAAATGTAGATGGAAAAGAAAGACCAGCTTCCAAGTTCCTCACTAAATTATTGAAATCAATCTAGTTATGTGTTACTTGCTGATCTTGCAATGTCCTGTAAAGTTCGTGTCATGATTACTGTCTGCCGTTTGGTTGCTGCTCCTGGCAGTGATGTAATTTCATCTTTCTGTCATGGAATCAGATGCAACTACTTATTTTAATTGAGTTCATTGCTTGGTGTAGCTGAAAAGAGCTCCTAGTTTGATTGCAGGGAAGTACCTACTTTTTAAGGTTTTATTTTAATTCACTAATTTCAAAGTTCATGTTTTAGTTACTTGAGGCCTGAGTGGTCCTGAGTCAGATTACACTGATGGTGGTATGTTTTTTCATGCAGCAATTAGAAGCTCATGTCTTCTTACCCAGGATTTGCAGAAGCTAGAATTACTGCTCCAGACTTATTTTTTCCTTGCTATTGTCTTTTATTGAAGTATTGCTTTAAAAAAATCTACCTGAAAGGTTTGCTTTAAACCTTCAAGACTTTAAACAAATTTTATAAAGTTGTCTTTGTGTTATTCATGAATAAGCGGTATATCTTTATGCATTGCCTGTATGTGACACTGGAAGAAAAGAAACAAATTTTTTATGGTTGTCAATTAATTTTGTTTCCTTTTTTTACTTCTGAATACGAAAATACTGATAAATGATCTTTTGGAGAGCACCAACAGCTTTCTGTTGTTAATTGCGTCTTTAGATATGTAGCTTTACAGTCAAAACAGAGTCTAGGTTCAAGAACAATAGACTGGTTATCAACAGAATATGTGACTGGCTTAAAGGTGAAAAAGACTTATTGTTTTAGATGAATGAATATAAACTAATTTGACCTGTATTTAGTGGTCTCATCTGTGACATTTGTTACAGCATTATTTATATTTATTATAGCATCTTAGCAAATGTTTGAATAACCTGATCTGTGATGTGTAGGCTTCCCTGCTGTCATCAGTTTTTTGGTTCAGGAAAACAGGCTTCTGTTTGCAGTATTGGATTTCTTTACTCCCTTCCTCTCACCCCCAATAAAAATACAGAAGTAAAAGTTAGTCTTTGTAATCCAGATTCATCATTATTTGCAAAACAGTAGGAACCAGACATTATGCTGGGGCAAAATCAATTATGAAACTCAAGCTACTTTTTTCACCATGCTAATTTGATCTTTTATAAATGTCAGCAAGACAAAGGAGAAAGTAAAATGCCACATGCAAGATGCACATATATGAGAAACTGCTATAGGTAACAGTGACTGCAGTTTTTTCACTGTAGATGCTCAACCTTGAGAGTCAGTGCACTCGTTTGAAGGAAGATTCAGCTGTCATTTCAATGAATATCTAATTGTGGATTGATGGGGGAGCAGTCTGTAGAATCAATGCATGTTTAATGAATGATCCTGAATTAATTACTCGTGTAACATTTTTGAGCTTAAGGCTCCAGATTCAAGCACAGAAATTAGAGGATTTGTCTGCTTATAACTATCATCATCCTACATTCTTTGAGTACAGGAGAATGTGTGTTTTTTTCATAGCATTTCTCTCAGTTGTAGAAGCTGTATAGTGAGTGAGACAAAAGGTAGCAGGAAGAGAAATAATATTCTCATGACAAAGGAATTGGGATGTTCCTTGAGAATTCTTTGAAAAAGCTAAATATTTTTTGCCGAAAATTAAGTAAGTAAATTTAAAAGCAAAATCTGAGGCATACCTGCATAGAAAATTTTGGCTCAAGTATTGTTGTTCTTTTTGGCAGTGCTGCCAAACTCTCCCAAAAAACCCCCAACTTTATTCTTGTGAAAGCTGGGATTGAATGAAGTGATGCAGAGTATATGGAGACGTGAGGTATAGGTAGCTTTAATGCATGGTATATATTCTTACAGGAAATTGATTTATTTATTTCAAAGGTCAGTAGATCTAATGCAATTTTTAACAAATTACTAATACCTTGGACGCTTATTTTAAGTTGTATATAAGACCTTAAATTTTAGTTAGAAAGAAAATGTGTTACATTCCTCTTGAGTTTACAGTGTTGTCTATGTATCTGTCACTCTGACTGTTCTGTGTTAATTAATATTTGAATACATCTATTATAAGAACTTTATTTGTTATAGATGGCGCTAACTGGTTACTCAGAACTTCTGAAAATCAAACTACTTCCTCCCTCCCTCTCTCTAAAAATATATATTCAGAATCTTAAGTACAGCTCTGTCTTTGTGGAAACAATCGTTTTTAATACGGTTTTTTTTACACCTTTCTTAAAATTCACCCATAAAACAAAATCTGCAAGCTAACAATGAACATCATTTCTAGACAATAAATACATTTCTAGAATCACCAAACCCTGAGGTGAAAGGTAAGGAAATATGAAAAATGACATCAATATTCTCTCTTCTCAGTGCAAACCCCAGCAAGCATCCTGTCGCTTAACTGTTAGTTATTTGAACCTTGTATACATCACAAGGAAGAAGCTTTCTGGAAGAACATACTGGATACTTCTCTAAGTTTTACTGCAATTTAACCAAATATGCAGTTTAGAGAGAGAAGCTCGTACTTAGTGGGGACAACGCATCGTATTCTGCTGAGATTTCATGCTTTGTAGCGGGTGACTAAATTTATGGCACTTCTGAACAGCTTCACAAAAAGTTTCAGAAATATTTACATCCTGTTTTTACCACTTCATATGTTTTCATTTTTATTTTTAAAAAGCTCAAGGCTCCAAGTTTTAAGTTGCAATCGTGTTTTATTTTTCTTTTTTTTTAGAATGGCAGAATTAAAAAAAAATCTAATTGGAACATCTTTTACTTTTTTTCTTTCTCACAAGAAAGAGTGGTAAGCACTAAATAGGGTCTCAGGTTTTATAAATTGCCTTAGTAGAGAAGAGGTTTTAGTTTGCATTGTGATTTGTGAGATGTGGGATTTTAATGTGGTAGTTGTGGAGTTTGCATTTTAAATACAAGTCTAGAATAGATTTGAAGTTGATAGTGATAAAATATTGCCTGATTATTAAAACAGTTCTTAATAGATACATACCTATAAATATAGTTGCCTTTCATTTGTTTATTTCATAACTATTGCATCATTCATTTTTATGACCTTTGTGGAACAATAAATAACAAAAAGTTTATAGCTGAAGCAAGATCTTCCTCTAAAATGCTCTCTGCACATTTTAAGATAATTTAATCTTCGTTCTTGTCCTCTTTGCTCTTCTTTTTCACGGTATTTGTTTTGATTACACCATTTGTTACATTGTTTTAGAAAAAGACTAAATTTTAAAAATAGTGAAAGTCTCTCCCTACAGAACTGGAAGCCTAAATAAATTATAGATAATGTATTGAATAGGACAAAATTAGTGATACCTTTATTATCTTTACATTGGCATTTTCAGCTGCCCTGCCTTTTTTATTTTGGATTTGATACCAGTGCTTAGACCTAAATTGTATGACATTACTTATCATAATATTGCAATTATATTTCACTTAGATACGCAAAATATAAGTTGGGTGACCAAATTCAGTACCTGTTTATATGTCAGACAAAACCACAGGCTCTCTAATGTATCTAATGAAACTTTTAGGGATGCCTGACTGCAGCTGTCTTATTGGTGTGACCGTACAGCTCTCACGTGTCTAGAGCCGCTGTTTGGGCATTTACATCACTTACAAAAGAATGGGTAAAATGGATGGTAATTTAGACTAAAAATCTCACAACAACAACAGCAGCTAGATAATGGGACATAGAAGCATACATTATAGGAGAGAGAGGAAAATATAAGGGGACATCCTTAGGTAGCATAGTAGTACACGAGAGCAAAAAATAGAAGCTGAGTAAATGAAGAGGCAGCTTGGCCACAATACAGTTTGTATGGTGATTTTATAGAAATCCAAGGTTTAGACCAAGTTTTTGGTCTCTTAAGTTCTAATTGATGCAGTCCATTGTGGCTCCAGTCCCTTTGTCCTGAGTAAATTAACGAAACATAAAATTTAGACTTTTTTCATTGTTCCTTTGTAACCCATTCTTTCAAAATTAAGATTTTTTTTTTGTCCAGGAACAGACACTCCTTTGTTTAGGACAAGATGTTATATAACAGAAGGCTGCAACACTTTCTGGCCAAGAAATATTGAAGTGCAAGGCAACTTTTCTACTTTCAGTTACAAGTAGAAAAGCCTTTAGGATTTTTTTTTCATTTATTCTATAGTAACTTCAGTGGCTTGTGTACCATGTATGGAAGATATGATCTTGAACAAATGCCTAATTAACACGTCATCTCATGCATTGCACCTTTCTGTTTTTGCAGAATGGGCTCCATAAGCTTAGGTGGTTATAATAATGATTTTGAGTTGATCTTGATGTTGAAAAAGAGTTTGTGAAGAGAACTGTTTCTAGTGTTGCTTTTTACTGTATTTTGTTGGAATATAAAAGGAATGTATTATTCAGTTTTTTCTTTTACTATGTAGTCGTGACAGTATGTGTTGGTTTTTTTTTTCTTTTAACTCCTGGTTATTCATTTAACCAATGTAGCCTGAAATTACGGTATATATGAAAATGTATATTAATTTGGGGACAAGGAAGACATTTTTCATAATGGCTCTTGATTCTTCATAGGGCATGTTAATAAATAATTTCTAATTTATTAAGAAAATCTTTCATTTATTCAGCAAACTTTTGTTTGCCACTCCTTGATGGAAGATCCAGACCTTCATTGGAAACAGGCTGGGAGTGACTGAACTTGTTGAACACTCAGATCAGTCCATTTTCAACAGGTGGAAGGGAGAAGCTTGGAGCAGGGAGGTTGGACTGTATGATCTCCAGAGGTCCCTTCCATCCTCACCCACTCTGTGACTCTGTGAAGGCTTGTTGTATTGCCTGCTTAGATGAGAAAGCATAAGCACATGAAAAAATGTAATCCTGGTCAGTATTGCTGGACTTGTGTTTATTCTGCATTACTGCAGAAAGTTATTTGACGATTGTTTCTCTAGGTACAGGTATAGATGGCTGCAGGCATTTTGGGCACAACATGTAGTGGGCTGTCCTGAAGTGCTGCAAAGATCCTACAGGCAGCAAGGCAGAGTCTTAGGGCTGGATGTAAAAATACCTATGCCAACTCTCCCCGTCATGGTGGAAGCTGGCTGTGGTACCCTACATTCTCGCAGTGCTCTCAATGCAAATACAGAAAGTGGCAAGTTGGAAGGAGCCTCTGGTCTCACTACCTGTGTTTGTCCTTTTGAACTTACAGTGTACATGACAGGGTGGAAAGCAAAAGCGAATTGATGCAAAGATGCATTGTGTTTAAGCCATTCCCAGGGGATATTTCTTAACTGTTCTTTACAATTTCCCAGTGGCAGAGATTCTTGAAGTTCCTTATGTATTTTCTACTGGGGGAAATTATCCATATTGCTGGAAAGGAAATCTTTCCAGCTATATAGGTATTGACAGTAAATCCCTCTTAGCACAGACTGGTCTATTTACTATCTTTTACCATGTGAAGTGGCCATGGAGTACAGATCTCTTTTATATCAGTCTTCTGAATGTATGCCCCTGATCATCTCTTATTCTAAACACATCAATTTTTTCCATTTTTTAATAAATCACGTTCTCTGAATGTTATGTCATGCTGCTGCTTTTGCCTGAACTCCTTTCAGTTTGTCCACATGTGAAGTAAAGTAACTGAAATTGGACACAACTGGTGACACACTTCTACCAAAAAAAACCCTAAAACAAAAACCCTCCATGTGTCTGGTATACAATACTCCTGTTAATGCACTAGAGAGGGCAGCATCATCCCACTGTTGATTCAACTTGTGGTTTGCAGTTGGTTCAGAATCCTTTTCTGCAGATTCGGATGGGTCACCTCTCTCGTGAACATTCTGGGATTAAATTGCTTTCAGTACTGCAGAAGAAGGCATGGTGGCATGGTTCCTTTGTTGGTGAAGGTTTGGGGTTTTGTTTCCTCAAAATCTGGAACCATTTTTCATCCCGTAGCAAAGGAAAGGGACGGCAAATTCTGCATTTTAAATTCTTGATATTAGAGTTCTGAGCGGTTGATAATTTCCTTTGTTTTTCTTCCTGTTTCCTCTCTTCTTCATCCCCCCTCACTCCCACCCCCCAAATCTGTGACTGAAAAAGAGGAGATTAAAGAACAGCATAAAGAGCTCTGCAGAGACTGACTGCAGAGGTCACTCTTCTATACAGAAAAAAATTCTAAGAGTTGCTTCTTTTTTCCAAGGAGAAAATAAAAAAAGAGTTTCAGGAAAGAGTGCCATAATGTAAATCTTTCCATTGGAAAGTCTCTGAAAAGAACAAAAACCGGCTTAGGAAGATCAGAGAATTCTTTGTGTGTTTTTTTTTTTTTTATGGGAGCAAGGATGGCTCTTTAGTCTTGGGGTCAGAGCCGATGGAAGAGAATACAGCTCTTCTCCCCCCTTCCCTCCCCCCTCCCCGAACCATTTGAATCTATTCTGTGGATTCTATTTCAGATCATATTTCCCAAAGAAATATATAAAAGGAATGAATACATCTACATGTAATTCTACCATACTTATAAGAAATTGTCATTAAAAATAATAAGCAGGGCCACCTCAACAGTTTCCCGACCATCTAGTATGTTCTGCGTCTTGTGCAGATTTCATCTGCTGTGAGTAACTGATCCTCTATGGCAGGAACGTTGGAAAAATAAAAGTGATAAAACGTTTGTGTGTTATATGGATACTGCATGAGAGAGGGAAAAGGCAGGGAGGGTGGAAATTGCTAGTGTAAGTATCTTGTCTGGATTGCACTTCAAGTGTGATATAACTCTGAAGTAAAAGCAGTGATACAGATTTGTTAGCCCCAGTAAAAGCCATATGCAATTGACTTTAGTTAGTGTGCATCATTATATTAACTTTCCAAGATGCTTTTCCATGGAGGACTGATATTCATGGAACAGTGGCTACAAGGCACATGTCATTTTTAGTCGCTCGCATTTGTACCAACCAAGTGGCTGAGACGTGTCAGTGTAAGTATTATTCTGTCTGGGTGCTCATCAGAAGCTTCTGATGAAAAAGATCACTTTAGAACCCAGTCTGGACGAATAAGACACAATGGTAAGTAGTGATTAACTTAGTCTGGGTAAAAATGAAATGTAATTATGTCTGGAGTTTTCATTAAACTCGCAATAAGATGGTATAGCTCCTAATATTTAGCTTGTTGCCTTCTCTGTGGCCACAAGCATAGGATTGAGTGAGGATGTAAAATTGCTCATTTTTACATGGAAAAGGTCTCTAAATGCAGGCCTTTAACTGAACACCCAAGTAGTCTTACTGTTGTTTCCCTCTTACAAACTCTTTGAATTTCCTATCCTTTAAAGCTTGTTATCTAGCTATAATCACTTTAGAGACTGTTGTTTAGGGGAGGATAAGGAAACAATGGTATTGTTATTCTTATGAGAGTAAAATTGTGTTAAGAATCAACATGGTATTTATTGCTAAAATAAACTCAGTTACAGGAATTCCTCCCCTCCTCCCCCCCTCCCCCACCCCCCTCCCACCCCCCAAGCTTTTGCCCACATGCAAAACAGATTTAAATAAGTAAATTAATTAATTAAAATATAAAGCAAACAAACAGACATGTGCCTCTGGCACACTTTTCATTTCAGATGAGTTCTGAATTCCAGATCGAATGCAACTTCTTTACCAGAAAATATCTAGCTATGCTGGTTTATAACTTATAATTTATTGTTAGTAACAGCTGCCACAATCTGAATTTTCATATGCCCTGAAAGGTGCATTTTAATTTTTTTGAAGGTTACTAAAAGGTGGTTTTCTCTTCAATCTTCATGCTCTTTCATTAAAGGCTATGAAAACACTCTAGCCTGAAAGACCATATGGAACATATTTAAAACAATGGTGAACAGACTCTTCTTCATGCTACTATTCTGCATTTTTAATTTGCACGATGGATTCTCACTAGTCAGTCTCTCTGCTGCCTGGGACAGTTGGTTGCTGTGAGCAGCGAAGTTACCGTGACCTTGCTGTGTACCTTGCCAATGCCAGCCGGATGAATGCTGCCCCTGCCCGGTGAGTTGGCGTCTGCTGGCAAGTGGGAATATTTGCTCTCATCTACAGTAGCTGCTGTCACAGTCCCTTGCATCGCTTCCAGTGGCAGCACCTGGGTTAAATGCTCTACCAATAATAAAAACACGCGAGGTAGAAAAGCTGCATGCGTTTCAGCTGTTTAATAGTAATTGTGTTGCAAAGATTTTTCACCTCTTTCAAAAGCAAGTTGAAATAAGCTGGTTTTTAGGAGTTGCTGAATATTAGAAATTCAGGATGTGTGATGGTTCCAATAATGGAACAATTCACTGGTTTATGGAAATTGTTTGCGTTACCAGCTACTGTGTGCACAAGTGTGAGAAAAAGAGTAATACCTTTGTTAGAGAGCGGGGAAATAATACACAGGAATTGGAGAGACAGGAATGCATAAGAGGGTCCACAAATCTTGGTCTTGAAAGTTTGTATTTCTTTACAGAAACCGACAGCAAAGGGATTTCATATGGGTTTCTATTATGACAGCTGCTACACTTGTGGTTTCATTTTGTGAAGCCTTGCCATTTTGAACAATACCTTATTTTTCAGCTCTTAAAGTTTTACTTAACACTGGATATTTAAGGAGTTGTTCAGCTTTCTGTATGAACTGTGCCGTTCCCGGAGGAGAAGAGTTGGCTGGTATATCAACACCGTATGTATTACTCCTGCTGATTCATTAGGTCTAAAATAGTTCAGATGTTGCAATTACACTTCTCATTGCTAATGGGTACATGTTCCGGAACCTAGTCTGAAAGGGAATAATCTGGAAACTTTGTTTTATATTTTGGGGATTGCTTAGTAGAGTCCTCTAAGCTTTTCCGATTTTCTATGTTTAAAAAACAAGCCATGCATTTCTTAAAATTTGTGATCGAAGTCAGATTTCTGCCCCCTGCCCCATGTTATTCAATACCTCTTATTTTTGATACTGTTATTCTGGTTTAGTAATCAGATCCAAGAGTTGCTAAATCATATATTGAAATAAATTCTTTTCATCTTGGGGGCTAGTGGCGTAGCATTTAATTGTTTTCATAGCAGAATAATAAACTGTAGAAACTAAGGCCATAGTACTTTAGTGTATCTGTGGCTGCAAATTTTATGGCTACATATTTGACTGTTTATGCTAATTATGTGATACACTTTGGTATACTGAAAACAAAGTGCCACCTAAGGGAAAAACGAATAAGTGTAGAATGAAACTGAAAGATGTCTCCTAGCTGTGTGATACAGTTACATGCATCTTCAGTTAGGTGGTTTACCTTTGCTGTTGCTACTAGGTGTTTGACTAGTATCTTCTATACTCTGAGGACAATGAACTTTCTAATCTTTGGTCTCTTTTCAAAGTCTACACTTATTATTTTTTTTTTAAGAGTTATTTTTCATCCTGAAAGTTTTTTATGACACTTCCTCTGACATTTAAAGAGCAATCTTGTTCCCTGATTGTCATTGTATTGCAATCCTTATGTAAGCCAAGCTGGTTTGTTGATAACGTAAATAAGCTTTCCATTCCCTGAAATTCCTAGCATCCTTTTCCTGTTCTTGTGACAACTTGAGTCATATTCCTTGCAAACGAATCACCAGATTTGCATGTAGCAGTTCTGATGAGGTCTTACTGGTACCCAGTGTTGTGGCTTGCAAAGTGTTCCAGCACTTTAATAGCTGGGTTCTTGCTCTTGTCCTGATGAGTCCTTTTCTATAAAGTAGTAAAACTTGCATTGTCTGTGTAGTCAGTGTTTGCCTTCTCATCCCCTAGCAATTTGAACCTATTATTTGGTATCTTCTGAGTTTGGAAAAAAGAACAGAGATATCAAAGATTATTTCTTTCCTGCTTATTTTGAGTGCAGGACATACTGCTCCCTGTAAATCCTTGACTAAATGAAAAGCTGCAGAATGAGTTCACATAATATCTGACTGAAAGAGTCCATGTATGAAAGAGAAGTCATAAATGCCTCAGTCTTACCTGGATCACCAGTGTGCGCACACAGGCACACAATCCATTAAGAACCATACTTAATTATTATCAGTTCATTATTTTTTCAAGTTGTAGTTTCTCTGCTTCAAGAAAATTACTTATTCACTCAACAGTATGAAAGATCTGTTTTCCACTTTTGATTGCCACAAAAGTTGTCAAATATTTTAGTTTTTTTCCTGACTTGTCTTAAAGCAATGTCAAGCTCTTGTCATTCAAGTCCTGAACTCTTCAGTAAGGTTTCAGTGTTTTTATCTTACATGTTAATGTGTGGGAGCTCTAGTCCAACAGACCATTTAGATGTGCTTACCTTTGCATCTGTGATACTTCTGTTGTCTTCCATGGGACTACTCAGGTATTTAAAAGTGATTGAATTTGTATACTTTGTTGGATTAGAGCAACCAGGATCAGAAGATAAAAAGTATTGCATCTTCCTCAAAATTGCATGGGGATTTTACGTTTTCTTAAGTGGACAAAAGTTAATCCATTGATCACCTCAGTGCAGTAATGAGAATAATCACGTATGCTTTCAATTTTTTTTTGGTTTTGTTTTGGTGTGGGGTTGGTTGGTGTTTTTTTTTGTACTCTTGTTCGTACCTAGGATAGTAATATTACTTCTATACTTGAAAGCAAGAGACATTTGGATTCTAAATGCATAAGCTTCAAAGCAGTTTAGGGTCAGCTGAATTGTTAGTCTGAACAAATGACAATACTAAACAGCTACATACTTGGATAAAGGTAACTTACTACCTGTTCTGTTAGATCTGATGGGGCATTAAAACCTGTAGTTAATGTACAATAGTATTGCTGCAACAGAAGCCACACATTCTGGCACTTTTCAAGATGATCTTCTGAAAGTACACTAAGCAGTTGCTGTATTTCCAAAAAAAAAATTGTTGTTGAGTTACATATCTTGTGACAAATTCCCACTTGTGTGAGACTGCATTGACTCACCAGCCCTACAGAGACTCCGTTTTTCCCCCTGAAATTTGTGAATGAAAGAACAATACAGGTGACTTCTTTATTTGGGGTTGGGTTTTTTTTCATCTTTTACTCTAATAAATAGATAAGTATGTGAAGTCCACTTTAAATATGTTGGAAAAGCAGTCTAATTAAAGAAGTCAAGCCATTTACTGAAACATGATTGAAGCTGTTTCCTTGAAGATTAGACAAAAGAAGTTATTTTTGGTTTTAGGAAAACAAGCAGTGCGTGAAGCTGGCAATTTTACAGAAGTGAAGTTTGTGAACAACAGTATCACAAGAATTTCTCATACAAGATAAGCATTAAGAGATATTAGCACATATGTTTTTCATGGATATTGTAATGCTTAGGGAATGTTTAAGCATAAATGTAAAATCAGTGTTTTAGATTTGCCATGGTGATAACAGTATTGCAAGATCTGTGCCTTACTGTCGGGAAAGTGGACTACAAGTATAGCCCAGTTTCTGAACTATTATATATTCAAAACATATATAGGAAGTCCTCTAAATGGTTTTATTTTTTATTTTTAGCATTCCTTTATATTCTTTATTCTTCACATTTTCTACATTTAAATGACATTAAAGATATTAAAAGATGGATTGTTGAGAAACATAAATTTACCTTACCTTTATGAAGCTCTTATGTTCAGAGAGAAAGCCTTTCTTTAATATCCATACAAATCAAAATCACTTTTTCTTAATTTCTAACACTTAAATTGGCTTTCACTCTGTTCTTCAGCATGTTGTAGGTCCCATGATTCTCATGAGATTTTGTTTTATTTAAATCTGAGCTGAGGCTAGAAGGCAAAACTTTAACTTTATTGTGTAATGTTATAAGAAGCTGAAGCAGACTGAGTAGATAAAGTACTATTGCTACTTGTTCCTGAAAAAGATATCTCTTTGGTTCTGAAGAGAAAGATAAAACAGGTTGCAAATCCAAGCAAGTTCACCTGTGTGGAAGGAATGGTGTGAATGATTGGTGTCTGTTATCATTTAACTTTTCCCTGGGCAGTGACTGCCTTTCTAAGGATGTGTTATGAGGAGGGCTGTAAGTACAGTGATAGACAAAATGAAAATGGAGGAGAGTCAAGAACTCATACTAAAAGTGTCCCCTGCCCAAGTGTGGAATTTGTTTCTGTTCAGCCTGAATTCCTCTGGAATCACCTTTGCGATTCTCCCGAGCAGCTGAAGAGGTGAATGGCTGATGGCAGCAGCCTTTGGCTAGGAAAACATCTGAGTTCATAGGATAAAACAGTAGATAAATACAATGGCATTCCTGCCTCAGCAAGCCTGAGTGTCCCCTTCTGTACAATTCCTTACTCTTCCTTGCCCGCTCAGGAGCTTTCAAGCCTCCACTGAGTAAACCGTTGCTCTGGGATTTTCATCTTTCTCCAAGCCACATGGTGCTGTGCGTTGTTATAATGGACTAATAAACAATGAATCAAATCCTTTTGCATGGAAGCTTTTTAATAAGGGTGAGTTTTAGACTATGACTGGCAGGCAGGAATGGAGTGAGTGAATCTCCTGAGGATCACAGGAGACTGAGTGATACAGAAATGCAGGTAGGACAGTAGGGATGGCCGTAAATACACAACTTTACTTATATCGTAGGAAGATGGTATCATGCAAGTAAAAGGGAAGTACTCTGGGAGCAGAAAAATGTCCCCAAATTGGATGAAGGAACAAAGGATTGAGAAAAATAATCAGCATTTCCGTAATGAATTACATTTTTTTGAGAAATTTTACATTTTTATCAGTGTGGCTTGTGTGACTTACAAAAGGGCAGTCATCTTCATGAGAGGTACAATAGACACCATTATGTGTAGTTTCTAGAATTGTGCTCCTTCTGCTGACCAAGTGGAATACTGCTTTCCCTAATGCCGTTTTATAATGGTAATTATAAAAGTTTTCTGGAAACTCTACAGAAGCTACAGTTTGGATGAAAGTGCTGTATTTTACAGGAATTACTCTTTCTTATAAATCTCATTTGAAAGTTCAAGGATGCTGCATCCTGCGGAGCCACTGCATGTTTCTATTTTCAGTATTTTGTGTGCTACTGAGTCATATTGATTTCCAAATACTATAAAACTGTACAAAACAGGAAGACTGTAATAGCCTTGTACAGTAGCTGAGAGTGGGTTTTTTTCCCCCTAATTAAAGTATTTATTAAAATTGAACGGGAATAGCTCAATGTAATAAGAAGCTGCTTTTTCTCTGTTTACAACCCAAGCTACTGTTTGAACTGATTCCAATTGTTTCTTGTTATTCAAGTGTAAGCTTTACCTGCTGTGGAGAAAAGTAGGGGAGAAACTTTCTTTTAATGTCTCCTCAAAAGGTAGGAATGTACAATTTCTGCTAGCCAAAAGAGATGAAGACTAACAATAACAAATTGTTGAAGAAAGAATAGTTTTCCTTGTGCCTGTGTTATCGTTGTCTGATCTATTTGTCTGTGTTTTGTGACACTAATTAATATTCTGGAACACCAACTTGCTATAATTGAGCTACTTTGTGTTTCAGTTATCCTGAATGTTCTAAAATATGAAACTTGAATAGACTTGTGGTTTTGAAATACTGCTGGCAGTTCACATTTATGGTTTGTTTTTTTTAGAGTGAAGATGCCCGCAGTATTTTTACTTTTAAAGTAAGTTTAGAACTGTGGCAACAGTATTTTCTGCTTCTAATATATACGCGTACCACAATACTTCCCATTTTCTTACGCAGAAAACCCCAGGGTACCTGTTTGGTTCCCATCTGGAGGTTTTAAGTTCTGAGACTTGATGGTTCCACGTAGCTGGTCACTTCCTAAGAGTGATCAACAGTCTGCCAGATTTCCTGCACAGACATTAACTAGTCTGGTGGAAGTTGTCCAGTAGGATTTATTTTTGTGCTCCTAAGAGACTTTATTCATTTCTTCCCCTCATACATGCCTGTGCCTTTCTCCGAAGGACAGGGACAAATGTCAGAGTCTGACACCAGCGTCATCAGTGTGCATGTCCCTCCCGTAATGCAGACAGCCTGCCTTCTGCTGGTTGCATGATCCCCACACTGGGAGGGAGAGCTGGGCTCACACATGGTGCTTCGTGTTTTAGCCAACAGGATTTTACAAGGTCCACTCAGCCTTTGGTTTTCACGTACGGCTCGTGCGCTGAGTCATGTGTGGTTAGACAGACCGTTTGGATGTGAAGATGTGCACCTGAAGGCACTGGTCGTTACCGGTTTAGGTCCCACAGGACCTTTATTACAACTGGTGAAATTCTTGGTTTAAAGAAGGACAATATCAGCGAGAAGGTTATATTTGTCAATATAAAGGCTTTATTAATCTGGGTGGTGCAGGATGGTTTGGACCTTGTCCAAGGCTTGATAAGTTATTTCTTGAGTTATTTCTATAGTTCCTTGTGAACTTTAGTGGCAGTGGCTTATATACAGGCAAATCTCAGTATAACTTCAAGCACGATAAGTGTTAAGCAGTTTGCCCAAAACTGCATAATAAACTTTTTAACAGGAGAATATAAAGTCAGAATTTCCCAGGGCATAAGTCCTGCCTCTGTCAGTTTTCCTCGTGTAGTGCTGGCTCCTGCTCTTTTCATAACCTTTTAAATAAAGCCTTGTTCCAAACCGGTCCTTTGCTGTTCTTGCATTCTCTGCTCTTCAGTTCCCTGTACCTTTACTAAGGTCTGCCTTTCTGGGAAGATACCTCAGGAGTGTGAACCAGGCTGTTCTGAACAACAGAGAAATGGGAGGATGATGTAAGAGGAATGAAAGGAGTAATTATAGCATTCTGTATTCAGAAGTATCTCCTCAAAGAATCCAAATAAGTGGATAGAAGGATTAGGCCTGTGAATTAAGAGCCTGCCAGGAAATTTGTTGCTTTGAAGACCAAGGAAATAAATGAATAAAAGCTTTACTAACATGGGGTTAAGATTATTCACTGGTGCTCTGTAGTTTTTGCGGATGTAGAGAATAGCTAATACAAAGCCTCTAGAAACCAGAAAGTGCATGATTTAGTGTGTTCAGCTTCCACTGCAGGATTTTAATTCTGCTTTTCTGGAATGATGCCTTGCTGTATCTTCACATGCTCATGCACAGCCTCTGCAGGTCCCCCAACAGCTCTGGGCACAGAACACCTAGGCTCTGTAGGGCAAAGCCATAACTCGTCCTTCTTTCCCTGGCAAAATTTGGACTTTTAAGTAGGTATGGCAAGTAGGAGCTTTTCCCAGCACTGAGCTTACTCTTCACAAATTACGCTAGACTTGCCTGGGGTTTCATTCTGAGATGCTCCTTTCACTTACCCCTCACTATACTTTCAGGATTCATTGTCATATATGCCAGTAGGCTATTAGTAATTCCATGACACGAAGGCATTTTTGTTCATCTCTAGGGAACCTTTGTAGCTGAATCATTCCCACACAATCAATTCAGTTCAGTCCTGAAAGGAGGCATTCTTGATTCCTTGGGATAAATATATACTCTTTTCAAATCACAAGATGCAGCTCTTCCAGGCTGCTCTCACTAATAACTCCACTGGTCGCCACACTGAGCATTAACATAGTGAATGCAGCTGGAGTGTTTGCAAATATGTGCCGGAATGTAAATGTGTGAATACAGCATAAACAATAACACATTGTTCTAGTTCATTCACATATCTATTCATGTATCTTGTAGTAATTTTCAGGCCCCTGAGAACCATCATCTAGTCCGGCCTCTTGGCTATCCTTCCTGTGTGGGTTTCTCAGAGGGTAGCTTTCTTCAGGAGTTCATCTTTGAGCTCCAAAGAAATCAAAAGATGGACAACATCTACTAATTGCAGAGGTTTTCCTATCTGTGAACCCTCGTCACCGAACCGTTCCCAGGGACTGTTGGCAGTTCCCTGACTTCATAACCAAGGTCACGTTGCAGGGGTGGCAAGTACATTCTTTTTCATTGCCCTAAGGCACAATCTAAAAGAATCTGAGATATCACTAGCACACTTGAACTGTGATAACTGAGCTTTGGGACATTCAAAACATATAGACTTAAAGAGTGGTTTTTTCCCATATTTTTTTCAATTTTCACTTTTCGTAGGAGAACCTAGGATTCTTCGAATAAAACTTTTAGGTCCAGGTATAAAATTGCTGATGTTCTCGTGCTTCGTTCCTGTGTACATGGCTCAGCAAGTCCTTACAGGCTGTAATTCAGATGGAGAGGCATCTCAGAAGAAAGAGTTAGCACATGAGGTGCCTTAAGGGGAAATTTTAAGAGCAGCCAATTGAGGAAGAATTACTTTTGTTGAACTTGAGTTTTGAGTACTCAGTAATGCCAAAACATAACAAGCGTTTGAATATTAAGTTCTGGACTGCATTTTTCCAGAGTCTCAGATATGCCCTTCCTCTGTTCATTTTCTGTATGTGATTGAGCTGTGCTTTGGGAGAGCCATAGTCTCTAAAGCTTTAATATTTTGTATTACTTTATCCATGGTACTTTGCTGGCTTATTATGAGAACAACGCTTGCCAACGCTCTCTATTAACTTTCATAGTTATCCTTACAAACAGTAATTGATCTTTTGGTGAATTTAAATATCCTTCTTCAAAGGCATGCTGGGAGATTTTTTTCTGTGACTGAGTGATAATCTTCTTTATTATATTTACAACTTTTAACAAAGCTCTGGTTTCTCAGCTAATTAAATTGTGTGGGTTTTCTTTCTTTTTTTCTTTTGATAGAAGTATTTTCATCTTTAATGCTTTTTTACCTCTTGAGATATTTTGAAAATTAAAATGATAATAAGAAAAAGCCACAAGAAATATGTTATCCAGTCTTGGTTTAGACATTCGTAATGGATTCTTGAGCCTCAAGTGAGAATATATCAAGAAAAGTTTAATTCACTTAACCAGAATGACGAAGAAAGTTTGTTCAGCATTATACTTCATTTTGACACAATTCTATTCACATTCTAATAGAATTAACTCAGGATCTATGTACCCATGAGTTAAGATTGTATTAATTTCCACTTCTTTATTCCATTTGCTGCATTTCAAATACACATTTTAAGAGCAGCTGTTGGGGGTGTGCTACATCATGCTCATATTCTGTTATCCCCTGAATGCTGCAATATAGATTGCATTAGTAGAACTTATTTTATTTGAAATAGTGTCTGCATATATTATTTCTAGTAGCATGTATGTGTTTCAGAACGTATAATATTTATACATTCTTTTAAATCATTGCAGTGATCTGTACTGTCAAGCTGGATCATGTCAGCAGAAGTTTTTTCAAACTTGTTCTGGGTTCCTCAAAGAAATAAATGCTATATTTTCTTGAGCAGACAGATTTTTTTTCTATCATTACATAAAAAAATAGAAATGCATAGGAAACACTCTTTTTCCTAGTGCAAATGTGAGTTCTGTCTTGCTAACTTCAGTGTTACTATAATGATCAGTTCTACATGGATTCACTAATCTGAATGCTTTCTTCAACAAAATGAACCAAAGCATTTTAATTAATAGGCTTTAGGACCTTTTCAGTATTCTATCCTCCAAATTCTAAAGTGGAAGAGTTTTGCTGAGGTTTTTTTAATTAGGAAAATTAATTTTTACTTAATCTTACAGCACATTTCTCCTGTGAGGTACTGTGCAATGCCATTTTGTTCTGTTGATAAATGAAATATTCTGGAAATTTGTTAGTTGAAGTCATTTGGCTTTGTCAAGCTAAGTACTTTGAACATGTCAGTATGCTCTTTGTTCTCCTTGATTTTCAGTATATTGAGGAAAGGCATGGCAACTAAGGCAGGCATGTGCTTCACAAATTAGAGACAGTTTTTTGGGGAATTTTCCATGTTGGGCAGGCCATCAAGGTTTTGGTTCAAACAAGTGGAATGCTTGAATTTTAAGGGTTGAATTTTGATTATTTTTTGTTGTTGTTGTTGAATTGTTACATGAGTTGGCTAGTCTGTAAAATGAGGAAGGTATTCCCTTTGTGGAAGCTGCATTTGAGAAATTGGGGTGGAAGATGAGAGCTTTACAAGTTGAAGCCAAGACTGCTTTTGTTGCAACTGGGGGAATAAGATTTTTTTGGTGGGATTATTATTATTAAGGAACACCAAAAAATTACACCATATTAGAGGCAGGGTGACAGCAACTGGAGTTTTATGGATACGGGCAAAAACATAATCATGAAGGCTAAACTGTGATAGAAAAGAAGGGACCCAATATTGAAATGTTTGAGATAGGTTGGTCTTTATTTTGAGGTAAGTTTGAGGCATTTGAGGTAAGTATGCTTGCTAAGGACAAGAATCCCTATGTTATAAATAAAAATGTGTTGTAGTGAGAGAGGCAGAGGGCTCTTTGTGAGGGCTCTGGACTCAACAATTCATAGTAATATGTATGCTATTCCTGATCTTAGGACAGTGATATGGTGCAAAAGTTTTTCACATCTGTCTTACAGAGTGAATTCTTTTCCAGCTAGCTAGAATTTATTGTTCTTCTGCAACATTTCTTCTCTCCAGCGAGACTAGGAGTGAAAATATTCAAATTGTCAAACTCAAAAAGAAATCAGTCTGAATCTGGTATCTGAATTCCTTTCAAAAGGAGCCTTGATATTCAGTGTCTGAAGAGTATAAGGTGGGACAAGCAGTGAAGAGACCACTGCTCCTGTTGTGTCTTTTTTTTTTTTTTTTTCCCCTTTAAATTCTGTGTGGTTAGTATATGAAGTCTGTGCATAGGCTTCTGAGAGCGGGAGACTGTATGGCTTGTGGGATAAGCAAGTGTACCTAAGTCTCAGGCACTGATTGTAGAGTGTGTAGAAATCTACTGATGGAGAGCATGCTGTGTCAGTGTGAACGTGCACAGTGCTTTAGTAGTTGAGTTTTTCCTTTGTTTTCTCAGAGAAAGAAGAAGGACTTTGTCCATTTTTGCAGTCTTTATTCAGGAATATTTTTAGGAAAAATATACTCTGTGATCAGCTGTCACCTAGGCAGCATACAGGAATGTTCTCGTCCATTTTACAGATTTAGAAGAAAAGGAACTGAAACTGAGGGACACTTTGAATTTTAGCACAGCAAAAATATTCAGTGGTTTTTAGCCAGCATGCGCTTTTGAGCTGCTTTACTCAATTTGATAAATTATTCACAGATGACTGCAAATTCTAGCCAAATTGCTTATTTAAATGCATCATTACTGGACACCTCACCAGCTTCTCATCCATTTCAGCACAGTGTACTTCTACTTCATTTCAAAGCTTATTTTACTTAAGAAACCACTTTATTTTTCCTGGTTTACTGGCTATGCTCAGAAAATGATGATTTTACTACTCTTTTAAACCCATTTATATGTTGCTCACATTGCAACAGATACTGTATTTGACTATAAGGCTTTTTTCCTCTTTATCTGGTCCAGTTTATGTGATAATGCCTAGTGTAATCTATTATTTAATGAATAGTTGTTTATTCATTGATTCTTAGATTTTACCCTTCAGATTTTGTTGCTGGATATTTCATACAGAATGGCTCAGGATTTCTGGATACACTATGTATATATAATGCCTTTTGCTACCTAAATGTTTTAACTGCAGTCTAAGTAAGAAAAGCCTGGATTTTGTGTCCAAAACCAAATTTTAATTGGCAGCCTAGTTCCCATGGGTGATACTACAGTTGTGGTTCAGTCTGCAGCATTGCAGAGTAGGAAATCAAGTCCCAATAGAGGGGGTAAAAATAAATTACTTTATTGCATCTTTTTTGATACTATTTTTATATACTTACAAAACCCACCAGCAACACAAACGAAAACCAAATACTTACCATGCTTTGTCCTTTGCAACAAGATGGTTGTCTTTATCAAGCAGGCTGAGGACTGTAATAACTACAAACGCTTGTTCAGGTCTATCAGTAGGTGTGGGAAAATCGCATACAGATAGGAATACTGGTTTCTTGCCAAGGAACATGTCAGACTCTGAGATAACCTGGATGACTTTGTACCCTACCCTGTATGACAGAGTAGCAGATGTTTGGCCAACTGCCACCCAGAAACACTGGTAGCCTTGAGGGTCTGGCTGGTCACCAGACAGTCCATTGGCAAGATCTTTGAAGCCAAAACTTCCAGCAGCCCTAGATGGTGCTGCTGTTGGGTCTGCAGCTCAGAAACCCCAATATCTTCATTGTTCATCAGCCAGGGATGACACTGGTTTGGAAATCCCAAACTGTTGGTGTCCTGGTACTTTCTCTCTGCTGCAGCCCTTTGGACAGATTGGTGGAACGTGTGAGGACACTCATTGGCCTTGTGTCCTTGGCAGTCTTCAGGTCCAGGGAGGCAGGCAGAGGAGCTGCCAGAAAAACAGAGGTTTCTAGCTAAGCTTTTGTTAGAATTTAAATTTTCTATAGGATCATGTCAAATTCAGCATTTTCTAGTAGAAAGTTGCTATGCTGGAGCAATCTTAGCCAGCCTTATTAAAAGCTTAAATTCTTTCAGCCAGAAGAAGAAAAAAATTGAGGAGGTTGGAAGTTGGTGACACCTCCTTTGCATCTGTGCAGTTACGATACTGTTCTGGTGAAGTCTAGAACAGGTCAGAAAACCAAAACAGCCAGAACATCCAGAAGAAATAAAGGTTTTGGGTGTTTGGTTCCCAAGAAGGAGCTTGAAACAGTATAAAAGGTTTTGCAGTTCATTTAGGAATTATTGTAAAATTTGAGGGAGAAGAAAGATATGACGTTGTGCATAATTTCTTAGTCTCTTCTCATTTTAATCCTGATTTACCCTGTGGCAGATCACAACAGCGCTTTGCAAGGTGATGTCCTACCCATGTTGGATGTTTTGCCCATATTCAGTAGTTGAAATTGGAAACATTTTTCATGCTTACATTTTCATTCCTGAATATTTGTTCAACTTCCAAGCTCCTGCTTTAAAGTTGGTTTTTTTTAAATTAGAGAGTTTAATAGTAAAAACTTGATCTCAATTAATTATTTGTATTTTAATTACTAGCATACCAGAGAAGGGGAGAATAGTTTGTGCTGTTTCTGTGTACGTTGTAAAGCTTGATGAGACCTACTTGCAATCGAAGCATGATCACTGCGCATGTTCCTCACTGAATTTTTACAAGGATTACCTTGAGCACAACTGTTATCTTTGTGTAATATTAATTAAATGATATATCCCAAAGCACATCAACAGTGAACAAATAAAAACCCAAGTGAATTGCTACTCTCATTAGGTTATCTCTCTCTCTTTCTCTTCCTCTGTCTGCCTAGAATTGATATTTCTATTTGGAAATGCCAGATCCCAAAGTGGATGTTTTGAAAAGTGAATGCTGTAATGTGGTAAAGAAGATTTATTGTTCCAGGAAGGAAAGAGAGCTGAGGAGGAGGAGGAAAAGACAGGTGGCCAGAGAGCAGAGGCCCCCTTTCCTCTTCTGCTTCATACTTTTTGTGTGTCTCTACGCAAGTCCAGTAACTTTTTAGTGCTAAGAACGTGTTGGATTCTAATAATACATAATTCATTTTCCTATGAGTTGAGGTGGTTATGTAAACATCCACATCTAGGCATTAAGAATACAGTAAATTTTTATTTAGAATGTAGGACAACATTGAAATGTCAACTACATAAAAGTAAAAATATTAATTTAAAAAAAAACTTTTAAATCTTTCACCAGCAAGTGCAAATGGTATATAATACCGAATTAAACATCCTGGCCATTTCAAGGTGTGTTCAGGTTTTTGAAACTCTAAATTGTTCTCACATGCTGGTATGTTCTTTTCTTCTGTATCAAATCTATAATGTATATTTTACATGTGTTACTTTTTTTGCATCTCTTATTCTCAATAGAGAGCTCATTGTAAGTAGCACATAAAGCTAGGCATTTCTTTTAGTGGTTCCATATAGTGTTAGCTCTTGGCCTGTGCTGAAGAACACTACTCCTTTTCCAAATATTTTTGAAAGCACAATGTCCCTTTTATTTTTCATACTTTAAAATAAGTTATTCAGGCTTGATCCTAAGCTGTGGCTTCCATGAATTTGCATAGTGTTTTTTATTTCATTTTTCTTAGTACTCATCCCCCCTAATATGTGAATTTACTACTTACTCCATGTTTGTTCATACAAACATGCGCCTGACAAGAAATTTGCAGCAAGCTTTGTCATTGTGTTGTTTATGGCTCCACTTTCTTCTCAACCAAAACCAAAACTGCCACACCTCAGTTGTTTAGAAGTTTGCTGTTTAGAAATCAGAATGTGCCTGAGTCAGGTCCTCAGTTTGCGAAGTGTTTTTTGAGGAATGGGAAACTTTTCTTACTATTTGAGGAAACTTTCATTAAAAACAATGAAACTTTTTTTCAGTCAAGGACAGAGTGTTTAGTTATATACAATTACTGAAGTGTGAAAGAATCCTTCTTCTACATAATCTCCTAAATTCAGCAATACAGTTTAAATGTTCTTTATATATCCATTAGCGGAATGAAGGCACAAGAAAATTAAAATTAGTTTCTGTTGTGAAAGCATCAGAAAGCATCAGAAGACTGAATTTAAAGGAAGATTTGAATGAAGAAAGCTTTGGGTTTTTTGGTACACGAGCAGTAGGCTGTAAGAGATGAGATGTTACAGAAACAGATATGAAGATTGGAGGTTTTCAATTTGGACAAGCACTGACTGAGAATGTTTTCTTTCTGTTATGTGGAAATTGGTCTTATGATGGTAGCAAAATTAAATATTCTGCCTGTGTTCATTTAGCTACAGAGTAGCCCTTTTGGGACTCGGCTCAAATGCAGAAATAAAGCTGGAACTACTTCTCAGAGTTTTGAAGACTTTTTCTTTCCTCTGCGCCCAAGAGGATGACAGGAAAAAAAGTAAAACATGGATCAATGAACTCGTTTTTCAATTATTTTACAAAACAATCCAGATTGCAGGGAATGAATCATATAATGATATTTCACTTCTTAAAATTTTAATGAAAGAGATTATTCTCTGAAGTAACCTGCTGTGCCTGTTTCTCGCTGACAATATACGATATTCCCTGAAGCTATTTCTGACATCACCGAGTCTTAACATGGTTTAGGATGTTTGATGGAAAATTAGGTGTAGGAGAGATGGTGGTTAGAGTACCCAATAATCTCAGGGATACTACACTCCACTGAGGGTCTGGGCAAAGTGCATTTTTATCTTACCAGCTGTCACAAATACTAAAGCAAAATAAACAAGTGGACTTCGTGACAATCTGATATACTATTCTGTCACTTCACAATAGTACAAAGCTGCTTTTGAGCTTTTGTAGGTTTGATAAAGTTAAGATACATGTTGCTATTTATGATGTGTTGGATGTAGAACTGGAAGCTTTGTGTCGTGCTGGGGCATATTATCAACAACACTGCAAACAATGGGCAGAGAGCTTGTTTTTAATGTCGGTTGATACTTAGCGTGCTTTGAGGAACTAATATTCTCTAATACTTCTGAAAGTTACTTTGTTCTAATATATCCAGTGATACAGTGCTCAGAATTGACTTCTGATTTTGGGTGCATTAGTCTTTGGATGAGAATCGAAGAATCTGGAACTAAAAGTGGTACCTTGTGCTAGTGTTTCCTTGCTTTCATTAGATTGCTATGTCATAGAACTCCTTCATAAATTCTGTGATCTTCATTATAAAACTAGTTCAGATTTTTGGCCCCATTTACTTTAATGGGAAGACTCTTCCAAGCTTCTCTGTCACAGTGTTTAGGAACCTTTGTTTGAATTTGAGTTGAATATTTGGCTAATTTATGTCCATTTGGTTTCATTCCAATGTTCTTTTACCTTGACAGCTTTCTCTCTCAATAATGTTTAAGCTCCTGTTGTATTTATTTTCTGTAAGAACCTTAAGGAATCCTTCAGTGTAAAAGAATTTGGAGGGCTGATGTAAACCATCTTCAAGCATCTGAATGATTAATTACTTTTGATTTTTCCCTGCCTTTATACATGTCATTCTTATCTACATTTGGTGCATAGAGAATGCAAGTTTTAGTGGTATAGGGTTATACCAGTGATGTAGTGTTAAATACAAAGTGTTCAGTACTCCTTAGGATCTGTATTCCCTTTCTCTTTCTAGATGCTCTACACAACTTCATGCTCGATGATATAGAAGGCTAAATATAGTATTTCTCTGCATGTACAGGCACTAGATTTGCAAAGACCATCCCCGAGGATTCATCTTTCTAAATATTCAAACTAGCTATTGCAATATAATTTTGAAGTGACATTCAATGCAGTAGTAAAATTACTTATTTTGCTTTTGAGGGAGCACTAAATTTTCCAACTAAGATGACGTCCATGTCATCATCACAGATTGCTGTTTGTTCAGTTCCTTTTATTTGGATGAATCTCAGAAAAATATGTATTATGCATGAACTCTGCAGATGCATTATGAAATCATAAGCCATCCAAACGTTGAGCTGTTTTGTATTACACAAATGCCAGTAAATTTGCAGAGTTACCAAATACTAAGCTACTTCTGTACACAAGGAGTAAGGCAATATGTGCGTTCAGCAAGTTCTTTGTTTTCGTCATTACTGCAAAGACAAAAAGAAAGAAACAAAGCTGTCAACGAAGAAGAGTTTGCTAAATGAAGAGCAAAGATTGTCTCTGCAGCCTGTGTTTGAGTTTGTTGCATAGGCAGCCGAGGAGACACAGCAAGATCTTTGACTAGAACTGTGCTGCTGTTGTGTTGAATTTTATAAGCGTAACAGGCATGAGCCAGAATAAATTTAGAAAACAGTTATGCTAACATTAACTACTGCATAAGTATAGATACTGTTTCTGAAAATGCTGTGGCAGATACTCAGGGAGAGAAGATCACTTTGAGCATCTTTAAATATTTCCCTATACGTAGAAAATTTATCTTGTAGACTTTTTTTCTCTTTCATGTCTCTTTTCTCTCCTGCTATACACAGT
Organism: Anarhynchus alexandrinus; assembly: GCA_008711295.1. NCBI lineage: Eukaryota > Metazoa > Chordata > Aves > Charadriiformes > Charadriidae > Anarhynchus > Anarhynchus alexandrinus. The sequence goes on along the minus strand of VUYV01000030.1, from coordinate 6,503,752 downwards.
ATGCTTTACTGCAGAACATTAAACATTACGTGTTATTACGACTCAAGATTCATCAAGTCATTAGAGCAAATTATGGTTTCATAGTGTTCTTGTCTTTTTTTCATATTAGGAGAATAACAATCTTCCCTATTGTTTCTTTCTATAAAAAAGCAGTGGACCGAAGTCAAGTGTATGCCTTTATTAAAATAGTTTAGTAAGTTGGAGTGATGTTAATACAATTGCAGACTAAAATCACAGAATTCTGTTAAAGGCAATGAAAATGTTTCTTTGTTGTTAATTAGAATTTTTACATAGCCTTAATGATACACATCACATTGCTTGTGATGGGGAAAAAGATACAATGTTACAAAGTAAATAAATCTGGATTTTAAAGTTAACATATATGAATGATTAAATATTATTCTTGTTTAGCTTACTATAAGCTCCAACTAAGATTAAGAAATTTACATAGTCTACTCATTTGCCCTTTAGATAAAGTTTTAGGTGCTCATGTCCTGAAATAAACCAAAAAAAAAAACAACCAAAAAAACCCGAACCCAATAATAAAGTGTCCTTGATGGTGTTAAAAACCTAAGGCAATTTAATGGGTATTAATGCTCTGTGTGGATTAAATACTACATTTTGCTTTCAATAAATATGAATTTACTTGCTAAATTCAGAGAGGTTGTGCTTTATTATTGAAAAATTTTTCTCCCAAGTGTTGGTAGAGGAAAGAAGAACAATCTGTGGTACATTCAATTTTGGGGTGGCTAGGTTACATTACTTCCTACCAAATGGTAGTGTATCAACTTTGCAATGATTAGAAGATAGTAAGCTATTATGAGAACATAACGTCTACATTCTGCCAAAAAGTCTGCATTCTTCGTGGATTTGAGAAGTTTACTCACGTTACCTGGTTTGCTCTTTATGGATAAAAATATGTCAGCTGAACAGTTCTGAATTGTGCAGCTCTAACCAGTTGTGTATACATAGAAATCAGCTGTTCTTACAACATAAGCTGATAAACAGTTGGCAACTATTGTAAGTCATTACCAGATCTGGCTTGATGGAAATCCTTTTCACGTTAACCTGTCACGTGAAGGCATACGAACTTTTGAAGAGTATTTGGACATGTTTAGACACAGTCCAGTTTTTTTGTAGGTTTCTACAGTAGAGCAACAGGTTATGTTTTTATGAAATAGGAGACTAAGCAGACGCATTGAAGTGGTAACCTCGCACAAGGGTTTTGCGCAAGGAAGGCAGAATATTTTACTATCTAGAGAGGGAGTAGGTGCTTGGGCAGCAAAAAAAAAAAAATATCAATTACATCCTTTTTGCATTCTCACTATGATTTTTAGTAGTTAGTCCTGCTGCTACTTAAATTTATTATTTTTACTCTAAATTTAATAATTAGTGATAAGTTTATTAATAGTTAACACGTTATTATCCATTACTTGATAGAAAAAGAAATCATTGGGTTCTTACATTTGCAAAGTGTAAGTGTAAGAGAAATAGTATGTACTTACTCTGGAGAAACTGTAATTGAATCAGTTATTGTGCTTTTTAATTGTGTTTGCTTAAAAATAATGTAATGTTCTGAATTTCCTAACTATAAGGGACAACAGCCTTTTTGTGAAAAGGGGGGGTTTCAGCTTTAGGAATGGGAATCCAAAATTGAAGGAATTATCCAGGTGATGAAAAAATAATTAAGAAAATAATGGATGTTTGCAAGTGGTTGATGGTGAGCAGTAATTCTGTTTCATTACCAATGTAATTTCATAATAATAATTATTTTTTTTCAGAATCAACATGTGGTTGTTACTTTTAATAATTGTATATTGATTGCAGCTAAAAAGCAGATACTCATGCTTTTCTAAAGTTCAGTTCCATTCTAAAGTCATATTTTGCCTATTCCTGGAGTTAAGCATTTTCTGTTTTCTGAAAGCAAGTTGAAGACTCAAACCATGAGTTCTGTGCGTAGAGAGAAAACTGGATTCTTCAGTAAAGAGAAGCTTGACTAAAGGTGGAGAAATACTGAACTAATGGATAAGGTGCTTTGGGACTTACACCAAATCCCTTATTATTGCGTTAGAAAATACGTCTTTCTAAAGCTGAGTGGGTAAAATGTAGTATAACCTTTAAGTAGAATCTTAATATATTCCCTTCAATTTGACAATAGCATGACAATTAACAGACAGAAGGAAGGCATTTACTAAGATTAGCAATACAACTGTCATTGACTCACACTAACTTTATAAAGGGAGCTGGATGTGTTTTTTTAATTGAAGCTGAACTGTTGATACGTTCGCATAAGAAGTAATAATCCTTTGGAAAGCCTTGCCCAAAAATGTGGGTGCAAACATTTTACGTGGGCTTAAGGGGAGATGGGACAGGCTTGTGAACAGAGGTCTGTTGAGAGTTATTAGGCAGATAAACCCACATAAGGCTCAAGAAATCCAGTTGGAGTCTGGGTGGGTGTCTAATGGGGATGCACGCACACTGCTACCTCTGAAGTCATTGGTTTCAGACTGTTAACAGTGAAACAGAAGAAATCTGAAAATTAGATTTTTTTTTTAGCTGGAAAGCTAATTATCTTTTAAAGGAAGCTTTGCCTACTCATTTCCGCTACCTTTCTCATTCCAGATCTTTGTTCCATAATTACTGGTGTTTTGTCTGTTGTATGACTTGCTTGAGAATTTGTCAGGTTTCGTGTTTTGTGGTAGATTTAAACTGAAGGGCCAGCAGGGTCTATTACTTTAACACTAAGCAAAAATTGTAGTGGCAAAAAGTATATTTCCAAGTTTATTTTGTCAGTTAAACAGACACGCATGCAAGTGTTCTTTCCATTCTGTAGTTAGATTTGCTAAAAATGTCTTAATGGTTGATGACTTCTGAAGGCCAGACACCCTGTTGCAAGACGCAGTTTCAGGGACCTTTGACAGCAATCCCAAGTGTTTGAAGTACTTGCCTGCAAACAGATGAAGGGAGAAGAGAAAGCCCAAAGAGAAGTTACAATTTGAAATTGATGGGATATAAATGTAGTTGAAGTTATGGATAACAGAGCATGACAAAAGGTGCTTCTTTCTGGAGTGTTGAGGTGCTTTCAAGTTTTATAAGTAAGTTTTTAAAGGGAGCATGACCATGGCTTTGGGATCTCCTTGGATTAGGAGCAGTCTAGCATTAAATATGCCCATGTTTTCTAGATCCTTTGATTTTGTGGTTTGGCAGCAGAAAATAGCTTCTCTCTCCAAGGTTGTATCTCTGACTTCCATGGCAGTACTAGATATTCCTATGGCATGCTTTGAAGTCTCTTATGAAGTCATTTGTAACAGAGGAAAAAATAGCATTTTGTATCTTAGATTTTTTTAGTCATAATTTTTTCCCCATTTAATTTATTGTTCTGTCCTCTGCCAGTTCTTCCTCTTGGGCAAAACCAAATACAGGTATGTGTTTTAAAAATAATGCCACTTATTTTCTCGTGACTGCCTAAAATACCTGCGTCACAATTGCCACAAACATAGTTTGGGACAAAAGGTTTGCATATTGAGAACATTCATATTGTCAGTCAGCTCGCTGTACAGACATGTGACCTACTCGTGTTAAGAGTGGCATTCTGATTCCATGCTAATAGCCCCATTGTTATTAATATATGCTGCCTGGTTCTGACCTGCTTTGTTTAGAATGCGTGTTGGTTTTTAATGTGCATGACATTTAAGGGTTATGGATTAAAAAATTAAATTTTCCAAAATAAAAAATATCTCATACATTTTTAATAGGGTTTACAAAAGAGCTACTCTACACTTTCCCTCTAGCAAGATGGTACAGTATTGAATTAATTGTCAGTACTTCTGTGGCCATGTAAGATTTAATACTCTGGGCAAAGGTATTAATTGTCTTTTGGAATGGACAGATGGATTTGCCTAAAAACCTGCTTGTTAATTAATTGGATTTTTTGAAAAACGAGTAATTTTCAAATGAGATTTCAGACTTTAATTCTTTGATAGAAACATTTTTATATTGTAGGCCTGTCTTTTTTTTTTAAGAAGTATATCTAGAGGGCCACAAGAAAACATTACTTTGTGGGATTTATACATTTTCTATTGGAGTGTGAAAGTAGAACCCAGGTAGTGTAGAAATTCAGATCATCTCTCATGCAAAACATGTCCAAGCTTGGATTGAAAATAAATAAAAATATCTCAAGAGTCAAGCTGTTACTGCTCTTCACTGCAACATGAGGGAACTGAATTTACCACTCATTTATACAAATCTGCACTTTACTCCTAATAAAAAAATATAAATTGCTGCTATGAAATTATGTATGAGGCAAGTTACCATTCTTACAGTCTCCTAAGCTTTTTCAGAAGTACCACTTTTAAAACTTCAGCTTTTAGTGTTGAGGATCAAGAGGAAAATGAAGTCAGCAGAAGCGTTTGCAAGCCATTTCATCTTTCAGCAAAGGGATAACTGAGCATCGGAGCTGTGGCTAGGTGAATGTATCAAGAAAGAATTAGGCTGTATAACCAATCTAATTTCATCCTGTGCTGTAGGTGATGCACAACCTTGCAAACAAAGGTAGTATAAATTTGGTAAATTCTCAGGGATGCCGAAAAGCTCAAATATATATATTTTTATAGACTTCCATTTACCACTGTAGCTCTTTTAATCTACACTGATGTAGGATTAATTCGATGCATACATTAAAACTCTTACGTTTCCCCTCTTCCATTCCTCCCTTTTGTCCATTGAAATCTATCTGAACCATAATAAAATTATTTTGTGCTAAGCATTTACATAAAGCGCGTATGCCCACGAGCGTGTTTCATTTTTGTTAAAAAGAAAAATCTCTAAAATCAGTTTGTTTATTTCAGGTGCCTTTTTCCTCCCTGTTATTCACAAGAGCTCAAATCGGGAAAAAAAAAAAAAGAGTTTAAAATTACAGAATATAAGATTTTAAATAATGAATGTTGCATATATGCACGTAATATTTACCCACAGGTTTTAGGACAATTTGATATTATATTTTCTACACTATGATAGTGTGGAAGGAACTATTTCTGATATAGCATCAATAGACTCCCTGATATGGGACCAAAAAAGAAAGAAATTTAAAAGCCCAGGTAATAATATGGTCACTGCAATTCACTAAAAAGCAGCTACAAAAAAGCCCGAATAATAAAGCGTTCATTGCAGTTCACTGAAAAGTAGGTATGCTGCCAAAAATATTGGGCATACTTTGAGTCTTTAACATCAAGTGAATGAGAGACCTATAGATGCTTAAAATTAGTTTACTTAGTTGAAGGCATTAAATAAATTTATTGCATTGATGGAGCAGAATGTTTTTATCACTGCGAAACATAACATCTGTATTTAACTTTTTTGAAAATCTTGTCTTTTTTTTTAGTGTCTCTACAGTACTAGTGAACCACTCTGGTCAAGTCTGTATTCAGTAGGAATAAACTGAATGTGAGTGTATTTTTTTAATATATGGACTTTATCTTGGTCTGTGACCGTAGTCCATCAAAATTCCTTTTCAGCAGTAGAAAAAAATCTGGTGGTGATATCTGCCATTGTCAGTCCCTTGCAATAAGGAAAGCAATAAGCTTTTCTTGCTATGAGAAAGGTCTGTATTCCACCTTTCCAGTATTACACATTGTTATTTTGCAGTTCAGTTGTTCCTAATACATAACAAGTCCACCCTTCTCTTCATGCCCTGCTCTTCAGACACACGTATGGAAGAACAGTGTTTGTTTCCTGTACTAAGACTCTGTCTTGGATGTACTAAGACTCTTTGGATGAGTGAGTAGTTTATTCCTCACCGATTAAGGGTTCAGACCAATAAAACGCACGAACTTCGGTTGCTTTTTTTCTGCATGCTGTGGGTTATGACTGAGACCCCCTACCTCATTTCACACAGCTGCCAGCATAGTTTAGAAATACAGGGGTGGGCTGTTATCGAAGCCTAGGTATCACCTAACTGAGAATTACAGGGTTGGTGAAAGAAGGACTACTTTTTCTCCTGGCTCGTAGAACAGAGTGATGGCAGGGCTGGACAGCAGCCACTGTTGCAGGGTCTTCATCCTGAGGTTGATCTTTTCCAAGGTCTACGCTGATTTCTGGATTGATCCGCGTGAACTAATTACTTTCTTTGTAATCCTCAGTCACAGTGGGTCTCACACATTTTCTAGGCTATGAAACCATTGCATATTTAAACCACTGTGGTCAGGATTGTGACAAAGCTATATTTTGTTTTCAAATTCTTGCATTGTTTTGCACTTTCAACTGTAGTCATTCAGCTGGAGAGAATTTAGGAGCGTTTTGTATTCAGCAACTAGAAGCAGTGGGATGCTGGGATTTTATGAAGTAACCGATGTAAATTGTCTTAAAATTTCATGAATTTGTGTAGGTTTTGAATGTGGATCTCTGTCAATGTTTACTGTGTCTTGGTTTCTGTAAACACAGCGTTAGCAAAATGCTTTATACAGGAAAATACAACTACTAAGGAGATGATGCCATGCTGCATTAAACAGAAGTATTAAAAATGCAGCATTTTCTAGTAGCCATTATTATTATCATCTGAGTAATGCCCTATGAGATTCCTTGTGGTATGGCTTCACAGTAGTGAAATATTCCAGGGAGCTTTTGGGTAAGAGCTTTCAGCAAGGTAATTTATAGCCCCATTTTGATATTTATCTTCAGCTCTTCAGTCTCTTGTTTGCTTGGAAATATTGCCACATACTGTCCTGTAAATAGCATTTTCAGTTCAATTCACAGCCAGTCAGTACCTGGAGAAGAAATTAAGTCTAATGCCATGGTTTCACAAATAAGTTTACGCCATGCAGTCTAGGCATGATTTCACAGTCATTAATACTGTATCTCTTCACTACTGGATTGCTCACAGAAGAATTGTAATGTTGGGTACATGATTGCCATTCTGTCACATTATCTAGAATATATGCAACTAATACAGAGTTTATGCCAGCCTTGCGTTTTTATGCTGTCTTTATTCTGGGAGAATGGGCTATGCAACCACTGATGCAAAATTAACCTATTGACTTTCTATTAAACACATTTTAACAGTTGAAGTTAATCTAGCACCTTGTATTATTTGTCTGTAGCGTTTTGGTTCTACACTAAGAGCCCTATGGCTAGGTGATGCTCTGAATAATGGTAGGGTCTAGAGGCGTAACTGACTAATAGCAGCAATTTTTTATCCAAGAGCTCCAGACCCTTTGGGTATCCAGTCCTGTCTTGCTCTTTATGGATGTTTTATAGTCCTTTTAAAAGTTTCGGAGCTATTGGAGATTGTGCTGGAACACTTTTGCGTTGTTTAAAAGTCGTTAATAAGACTCCAGTTGCAGCACTTTTAAACTGGTGGTGATAGACAAGCAAGAGGTCAGCAAAATCTTTGGATCCCAAGACAGACGATTCAACAGCCTTGTCACTTGTGAATTTTACTGGCCTACTACCAAGCTATCTAGATCATCTTTCTGGCTACTGTCACTGCTGATCAGCCAATATCTATTGAAATTACTTATGCATCCAGTTCCATGTCTTCTAAGACTGAAGAGCCATCTAAAAGGTGTGATTGCCAGCTTCTAGGGCTTTCATTTGGGTCAACTCCCTGATAAAAATATTCAGAGAAATTGAATCCTCATGGATGGATTGAAATTGTGTTCCTTATCAACTGTTCATCTAAGGGAGGGTTGTTATTTATTACCAAATATCATTCTTTGTTATGAGGTGGGCTGTTTAAACAGATAAGTTCTGTAATCTTTAACAAGATAAACTAAAATCACCTGTCACAGAGGTACAATTTAATGCTAAAACTGTTACAGACAGGACTACAATTAGATTCCCCATTCTTAGCCCTGTGTCAAAGTAAGCAAACCAACTTCTCCTAGTATGTCTTCACATGTGGTGCATCCAGATGATAACCATACAGATGCTGCTGGACTCCCCTCAGTTTCTTAACGTCTGCCCTGTACTGGGGTCATGCAGGACTGGATGCAGTGTCTCCAATGAAGCCTCACGAGTGCTGAGCAGAGGAGAGTCACTTCACCTTGTCTTCTTGCTAACGGAGATAAATGCTCTGTTTTCTTCCTCATAGGATGGTTATATGTTTTAAGACAAGAAGTCTCTTGTCTTGCATGTAGAACTATTGAAGGATGTATTTCAGAAGTTCAGAAAGAAAAAGTGTTAGTTCCCAAAGAAAAAAGGAATGGAAAGTCTTTCTGGATTTTCGGTATCCTAAAGCTTCCATTCATCGCTGTACCAAGCGTAGTTATTGTTGAAAAGCTTGCAGCTTTTGACCTCCCATGTGTTTGCTTTCACATTTCAATACTTTCAATGCACAGAAAATGTGAACAATTCCTGGAGATACATTTCAGTTCAAATATAAAAACTCAGCTTGTGTATTTACCAAAGTTCTTGCTGATATGGAGATGGAGCTTATTCACTTGGTCCTTCCTCTTGCAGTCTCAGGCTGCACTCTAACATTTTAGATTTTAGTATCTCTGTAGGCTTCAGCTTTAGCAAAATCAGTGCCGCAAAACCCCAAGTACTGCATTTATCAGTTTGAGAGCTGGATTGCCAACTGTCAAATTAACTGTTGGATCTACATATTCCTTAGACACCCTCTGATCCCACACTGCCTTTGCCTGACTACCAGAGTTCTGGCTATTTTACGGTTGCAAACAAGTTAATCTGTTTATCTCCAAGATAAACAAAACAATCCAAATACAATTGATTCTCCTACACAATAGGTTTAATCCTTTTAAAATAATGATCCCAAGCATATTAGACTATTTGTGCTCATTAAGGCAACTGGTTTGCAATTTTGGTAATTCATTCCTCTGCATGGAGCTGTGGAGTTACTCGCTTTTGAGCAGTCACAAAACTTTTCTCGTGCCTGGAATCTGATGGCATCTCCTTTTAGTGTGTATTCAGCTGTTTGTTCTGTCACTCACCAGTAAGAGACCGTGGATACTCTTAATATGCTTTTTCATAAGACTGCTGTCACCCTGAGGCCTCAGCTGAGTACCTGACCAGGTTAATCAGGGTATCTTTCTGGTTCATCAGTGCATCTGTCAATCATTTGTTTTCCCAGTTCATTTTTCTGCTGGTTAGTGCACAGTTTTACATATTGAATGCAACTAGAGCACTGCCTTGGTACTAAATATGAGGAAATCAACTAAGTCTAGAGTCTCCATTTTGTCTCTGATGTATGCTTAATTTGAACTTGAGATAGTTCAGTCCCCCTTGCTTCCTCATTTTTCTTAGGAAAAAAGTGCAAAACCACAGAAGCTTGCTTTAGACAGAAGAATATGCAAATCATGAAGATTAAAGACAAAGCAATTTACTGTACATGAATAGTCATACCCTAAAGGTGTATAACAAAAATGTACAGTGGGTTCAAGATAGGTAAGTTTCCCCTGAGAGTGTTGGAAAATATTTCTGTTGTATAAAGGAAAGCCAGACTTAACAGTCCCATTTAGCCAGTGGGGAAGCAGCTATTAACAGTTCCCTGGTAGTACTCTTCACCATCATAGTCTTCTTTCTGTTTAAGCTAAATTCCCCAGTGTATATAAAAACTGCATTTGTATGTGTAACATTGTATGCGTCATTATGTCGGGTTAGAAAACAATTTTTTTAACCTACCATACCTGCATATCATTTTTCTTTGTTGTTCCCTTTACTGTCACCTCATTACTTATGTCTTAAGAAGAGAAAATCTGGCTGTTGAATGTATTGAAAGTCAGTATTAAAACCAAGCTATTTCGGTATCAACTGACATCATTCTAATTTGTCTGGATGTTGTAGTACAGGTATTAAAATGCATTTTTGTCTGTAAAATAATGTTCCACGTTAAGAAGATGTGTGTCTTTGAATCATAGAATGGTTTGGGTTGAAAGGAACCTTTAAAGTTCACCTAGTCCAACGCCACTGCCGTGGGCAGGGACATCTGTCACTAGGTCGCTTTGCTCAAAGCCCCATCCAACCTCACCTTGAACACTTCCAGTGATGGGGCATCCACAACTTCGCTGGGAAACCTGTCCCAGTGTCTCGCCACCCTCATTGTAAAAAACCTCTTCCTTATGTCCAACCTAAATCTACCCTCCTTCAGTTTAAAACCATTGCCCCTTGTCCTGTCACTACAGGCCCTGGTAAAAAGTCTCTCTCCGTCTTTCTTACGAACCTCCTTTAAGTATTGAATAGCTACAATGAGGTCTCCCCAGAGCCTTCTCTTCTCCAGGCTGAACAACCCCAGCTCTCTCAGCTTTTCTTCATAGGAGAGGTGTTCCAGCCCTTGCATCATTTTCATGGCCCTTTTCTGGACCTGCTCCAACAGGTCCAGCTTTCCCCAGAGGTGGACGCAGTACTCCAGGTGGAGTCTCACCAGAGCGGAGTAGAGAGGGAGAATCACCTCCCTCATCCTGCTTGCCATGCTTCTTTTGATGCAGCCCAGGATACAGCCAGCTTTCTGGGCTGCAAGAGCACATTGCTGTCTCACATCCAATTTTTCATCTGCCAGTATCCCCAAGTCCTTCTCTGCAGGACTGCTCTCAATCCCTTCATCCCCCGTCTGTGTTGATGCTGGGAATTGACCTGAGCTGGGAGCAGGACCTTGCCCTTTGCCATGCTGAGTGTCATGAGGTTCACATGGGCCCACTCCTCAAGCCTGTCAAGGTCCCTCTGGATGGCACTGCATCCCTCAGGCATGTCAACCCCACCACTGAGCTTGGTGTCATTGCCAAACTTGCTGAAGGTGCACTCAATCCCATTATTTGTGTCATTAATGAAGACAATAACGAAGATATAAATAGTACTAGTCCTAGTGTGGACCCTTGAGGGACCCCATTCATTACTGGGTTCAACTTCGACATTGAGACATTGACTGTAACTCTTTGGCTGCTGCCATCCAGCCAGTTCCTTACCTAACTACCAGTCCATCCATCAAATCCATATCTCTCCAGTTTAGAGGCAAGAATGTTGTGGGGAACAGTATGTGTGTTGAAAACCTTCTTATGACTAAAAAGAGGAGAAAATTGTATTAAAATCCTTTCTGTAGTAGCCTATAAATACTGTTTCAAGAGAAAACCATTCCCTTTGTTTATTATTCTTTTAAATTTAAAACCTTTGGTAGTCAGCAAATATATTCTTAGTGTTCTTTCCATATATAAGAGGACATGTAAGAAAAATCTGGAAACATGTTAGGTTATTGTAAATAACTTAATAAGTTATTTCATAACTTCTTAGATTGCAAATCTAAGTATCAGTGACTAACCCATATATTACACTTTTAATCTGTGTTATAATCAGTGTAGACAACACATTAAACAAATCATAAGCTTTCAGTATTTTTTTGGAAGAAGTAACTTACTATCTTAAACATAGGTTTCAACATCAGTATAAAATCGTTCATACAGACAAAATACCATTTGCAAACTGACCTGTAATACCTTATTTCTCCGTTTTCCCCTTTGAAGAACATGTATGTTAAAAAGGTTAAAATCTGAAAGACTTTAAGCATAGTTTAAATATTAATTTCATTTCTATCTTTATGAAAAGATTACAACATATAATTTCACTTTTTATTTCTTGCTTTACTATTTTAGTTTTGCGTCATGCAGTGCTGGCGTGAAAGAGTGAAATATAATTACTTTGGAGCTAAACAGATATATTTTTTGAGAGAAATACATCAAAAGTGTCTTGCTTTTGATTCTCACTGAAACCACTGCAGCTGGCCTGAGTACTGCATTGTACTTCAGCCATCAGTAGAATAATCCAAATATAGTACTGTATTCCTTCACATTGCTCACTCTTTTTTGAAGCAACCTGTATGAACTGTAGTTCAATAGCACTAGGAAATGAAAAAAAGAAAAAGGGGTTTGACACCCTCTTTCAAATTGCTTATGTTAGCCAAAAGTTGGGGGTTTTCTTCCCTGAGAGCATATTACCTATATACTTATATTCATATTTTGGCTTTGAAGGAAACTGTGGGTGAGTGTTCTGATTTCATCTTCACTGTATGTGAAAACACTTACACAGCACTTGTAGTACTTTCTGTCCTTAGCACTCTGTCCAGTTTTCTCTGTAAGCAGTAAGGATTCACACCAAACCACTGCATCAAGCTTTAAATAACTTTTCAGTAAAAGTAACAAAGCAAGATCACTGAAATTACATTGTCTAAAATCCAAAATAGCTGATTTTTGCATCATTAGAACATCTGTAACCTTCAGCAATAAACTGAGAAAGAAAAGTTGTTGGTGGATTGCTTCATAATAAGTGGTTGTTTCCACATTCCTCTTCATTTTGCAGTCGTAATCAGAAAAGACCACCCAGTCTTTTTTTTTTTTTAAATCCTTGTAAAAAGGGAAAGCTTTTTTGTCTAATTTGAGCAACTTTGCTTTTAAAGACCTCTTCCAGTTTTGCACAGCTGTGTTGCCTGAGAAATATTGGTGTTTTTGCTTGTGTCAGGGTGGCGATGTCTTTTTCATCACACTCCGACGTCGGTATGTCCTTGATCCATACGGGTAGCCCAGGTTCAGGGCCTTGCTGAGTTGCTGCTGGCAAGAAAGAGACACTGGCTAGGAGTACAGCATTTATTTGTAAATTGATTTTTTTTGTAGCAAAAGCTGTACCTCTGTTCTGTTTCTTAGAATCCAGTAAAAATAGTAGGTGACTTCCTAATAAATAAATAAAAAATATATACATATATTACTTTACAAACAGTCTTATTCCCTAAGAGCTCTGTCTTTGATCCAGCTGGGGACTAGACTGCTAGTTAGCATCTCTCCCTCCCGCATGGCTTTCCAGTCTCTCTCAGCAGCCCAGACTTGTGTGCAAAGCACCTGGCTGGAGATCAGAGATATGCTTGCTGACAGCCTCTAACACCCTTTTAGCACAGAAAAAAACCCCAAACATTTTATCTTTCCTTGTATCCTAACAAAATACAAATTGGTGATACTCTGAGTGACCCATCCCAAACAAAAGAACTAATTTACAAATTATCTAATCTTGACATTTTGTAAATATTTAAGCAGCTTTTTTTGAAAGGGTATTTTCACATCAGTTACGTGGATCTGAGCTGCCTTAGATCTTTCCTCTCACTGCTGGCATCTTTTATCCAGCCTCCTTTCTTGTGCCTCAGTAGAAACAATAGATACTTTCAGGTTTTCTGGTGGTGAAGAAAGGCCTTTCATGGTAAAACAACATAGTGTGGCAGTATCTTACTGAACCAGGTAGGCTCAGAAGCTAACGCGGCTAGCGCTGCAAAATATGCCAGCTTCCTCCATTCATCTAAAGCCTTCTTACAGTGTTGCTCATCTACCTGAATACACCGTATAAAATTCCCGTTGGAGCAGTTGCTCTAGGTGTGGATGCAGAGGACAGTAACCCAAGTTTCTTCCCCTGGGCACAGGAGGTTTTGTCTGGCTTTTAGTTGAGACCAAAGCGGGGGTGGCTCCTGGAGTGGTTTGGGTCACAATTTGAGCTTTCTCTAAGTCCAGCTTTCTTCAGCCCCAACATTAGGTGTGTATCTAATTTGAACTTAGAGGATTTTGAGCTCCATGTTAATCACGTCAGCTACAAGCAAGCTGTGTAAAACACTCTGTGCATGTTGTTGAGCTGCTGTCCTTGCTATAGGAGGTTTGGACCATTGTATATTTACATACAAGTCTATCTCAGTCTGCCTTCGATGCTGAGCTTCAAGGTCCTAAGATACTTATCCAGGTTGCAATGTTTGCCATTTGAGTCCATAACCTTAAGTTTTCAGATGCCAATGCTAGGCTAATGCTGCAGTTAATATTTATACTCAGTTCTGTTAGCTTCCTAGAATTGGATTATTTTCTGAGTACAGTAATGGAAATATTTCATAACCATGCCTAGGTGACATCTTTTTCATGAGTACTTTGTAAAAAATGAATTTGGCTGTGATCAAAATCAGAGAACATGCGAGGTCAGAAAAGCTTGAAAGCATTCCTGCAGCCAGCATGCTTACTGCTGGGCTCTCTGTTTCTTCAGCAGTAGTCCTCTACGAGTACAAGCATAAGAAGAAAAGTGTGAATTCCGTATCGTTCAAGGTGAATGTAAGACTATTGTGTCAGTCTTGATATGAGATATTTTTAGCATAGAAGTGTGAACTCACTGGTCTTCATGGTGTTTGAAGACTTACATGATAGCCCTGGTGGAAATAAAGGAAACCAGAGTTGTAACTCCTTGTTTTTCCTTGCAGTGTTCATGAACATTTTTTTTTTTAATAACATAATTTCTTTGCCAAATAAACTGTACCGAAATGTGAAAGAACAAAGAATTCAATTTCTTCTCGGGAATAAAATTATTTAGTTATCAAAGTAGAGTTCTGACTAAAGAAGAAAGTTGTATTCTGATAGTTACAGACTGTACACTGTATGAGCACTAGGCAACAATTAGGGTGTACGTGCTTTCCCAGAGACTCTTTTCTACATACTTGATACATTGAAATTTAATAGGAAGAAAGGGTATATTTTTTTAAAACTTTTAGGGAGGTTGCTTATTCAGAGAGCTTTCTACAGTATGAGGACTACAGTATAATTTGCAAAATTATACCAGAGATGAAATAGGAAAGATGTCATTATTAGGACCTGTTTTCTTTAGATTAATCAGTGGTATTCTTAGTAATTGTGTGGCAGCCTATTAATGAATGAAACTTAGCAATTTTAAAACACATCTTTTCCTGGATGCTATATTTGGGAATTATACCTACACATTTTCCTATTGAATCCTGAAATTACAGTGACACGTTTGTGGAGATGGATGCTTTATACTATTAGCAACTGATCCTGTGTGGAGACTTGTGAGGAATCAATAATGAACTTGTACTGCGTAGAGTTGTCTTCAAAGAAGAGAAGAGCATGTGAAGGTATATACAAAATACAGAACAGGCATAGAAGGAAGTCAGCCTTTCAATAGATCTTCTATGAGCCATTTTCTGTATGTAGAACATAAAGGAACATATCAGTACAAAAGACCCGCTTTTAAACATTTCTTGTGATAGACACTCACTGATACACATATACCACCTATTTTCCCCAAAAGTGTGTTTGTTCACTGTGATGTTTTTGTAAAAGTGTATTTAACATAATCTTTTCACAGAAACGACAACTCTACAACTCTAGGTTTCTTTTTTTTCAGAGGTTTTCCATGCAAAAGTATCATTAAAAGACCAACCAACCTAATTATGTTATTTATAGGAGTGTAAATTCCTAGTACATTCAAGGCAAAGGAACCCTCTGCCTGAATACAGCTGTTGGGAAAAAAAAATGCCTTGCTATCTCCCTTATCTTTAGCAAGGTGGTATTTACTCTGACTAGGTGCATTGAGGTGAAAACTGTAGTTCTTTGTTTCCAGATAACTGTCTCAGTTTTAAAAGCAATTTTTCTCCCCTACTGTGAAGAAAGGGTCCTGACAGCCTCTAGCGCTCTCTGATCTTCCCAGCCTATGTGGTCTTTTTAGTTGTGTCCCATTTCTTGTCTGTAGCTTTGCACCATCCATCCAGCTTTGCTATCCATCCAGCCCGTAATGGATGTTTTCATGAGGGTGGAAGGGAACACGAGGAGCAAAAATGGAAATGACTGACGGTTCTTGTTGCTGTTTGGAAGTATGTCAGGACTCCAAATGCCTGCAGAGTCTGTTGGCCCGCTACTGGACTGGGCAATGAATTTATTGTAGGCACACTCCATGAAAACATGCTTAGATGATCCTGGATGCTGGAATAAGATTATCAGTATCTCCAAACCATCAATTTCCAGTAACACGCTGATTGGATCTCAGGAATCAACACAGCTTTAGGTAGGGAGCTTACGAATACATTGCAAAGGGAGGGAAAGACATCCTTAGTATGCTGCTGATTTTGATCTCCCTAAATACGACAGGGAATTTGAAATTCTTAAGTTTATATGAAAAAGAAATGCAACTTTAAAAGGTAGCACGCGGTATATGTACAAACTAAATGTTAACATATCGATCAGGAAAAGAGGGGGTTAGTACGAAAGGTGTTCTGTTTTATAACAGTTGCACACTGAGACTTGAAAATGCATGTAGTTTTGTCATAAGGACGATTTTTTTTTCTCTACAAAATAATTATTTGGTATTGCAAATGGAAATAAGTTTGGAAGAAGAATGAAGTTTGAAGGTCGCATTTTCTGATGATGTGAAAGAAATGTAATCAGGAATATATAAGTTGGTATTTAACTCCCTGTGTTCTGCTGAATCCCCGAGCTGAATTATATCCATCTACAGCTGTAAGAATATAAAGAAGTCATAATCGCTGTCTCTTATGTGCAGAGAGTTAAGGAACAGGTGTGCTTTTAAGTGATGCTCGTCTGTTTTAACGCATCTGCATTTCTTACCATGCTACAATTCTTCTTTCTGACCAAGCAGCTTAAACTTGCTGATAAATTCTGTGAGATGCAACTTCCCATCTGTAAGAGCCTAAGCGAATGCATAGTTCTCCAGGGTCCAAGGAAATTTAAAGGAAGTCTGAATTGATGTAGCACAGAAACTGATAGGTCCAGAGGGAAATGTAAGCTACTAAGAATCATCTGGGGTCTGTTTAGGAATGCATCTGAATTTGGCCATAAACTGATTAGTTTAATTATCCATATCCTTCCATTATATCTGAGATTTTAAGGATATCTAATAGGAATAAATTGGAGAATGGAAAGCAAATGTGAAAATATTCTTCTCTTAAACCTAATTGAGGTGTGGCTCAAGACAGTATTAAATGTTATATTAGAATATGGAGACTGGGATATGTGTTGCTTCAGCTAGTTGCTATTAACAAACTTTGCTGAATATACTGTAATTTTTTACATGTGCTCAGTCATAGAACGTTATCATTATCAGTAGACATTTAGATATACAAACCAGCCTGTCCTTCCATCTGTTTGCTTCAGAGTACTTGGCATTTATTTTGCAACGTCGTAAAAGTAGTTAAAACTTTGAAGTTGAGAACTATTACAGCAGTATCAATTTTTCATATTTAGGTTAGCTTTAAAAACAGAAGTTTGCCTTTTATTTATAACTCCTAGTGCCTTGCTCTATGCTTATACATGGGGTGGGGGAGTTAAATATGTGGAATACAGATGGGCAATAAATAAGGTTGCAAAACTCTGTCATCAGTAATAAAAACATTTGAAGTAGTCATTAAAATAGAAGTATCTAGAGCACTGGATTAAAAAAAAAAAAAAACAAAAAACCCCCAACCAAATCTTCTGATTATAACCAGAAATTTGCCTCTGCTTTCTGAAGTATTTTAAGGAGACATTTTTTGCATGGTTTCCACAGAAACATTTTGCAGCAAGAAGGTATTCATGTTTAAAATAAATTGTTAGCTGAGGCAATGGGAAATTGGAGGCTGTTTTACATCTTGTGTAGTTGATTCTCATCATTTTATGCTGATGATCATGTTCAACTAAATCTTTGCCTGATTGTTTGCTGGTGGTTGTAAGCTAAGTGTATATTAAATGATTGTGGCTATTTTGTAGAATTAGCCATACATTCAGAATGGCTGTTTTGGATAGGATAGCAGGAAGTTTTTATCTTCATTTTCTTTTCCCTTTTCTCCCCTCTTCCCCACCCCCTCCCGCCTCCCAAAGGAAATTTGGTTTTGAACAGCTGTTTTAGAGGACGGTGAAGATGTTATGTCTTTTAAAATGATACCAGACAATAAATGAGAAGATAGGTAAGGGGAGAAAACAACCCTAATCAGTTAAACTTATTAGAATTTCACAGTTCTCAGGAGGCTGTAAATTGTAAATTCATACAACACCGGGGCGAGAGAAGAGGTAGAATGAAACCAGATTCCATCTTGATCTGGAAAGGCAAAATGGCACTAAAATTTAATTTTAACACTTAAAAATACATTCAGTAGTGATATGTAGTCAAATACGTTAAACCAGAAAACTTATTACCATACTCCTTGCAATGGATTCAGAGTGATCTAAAGATTTGTCTTGGTCGAACCTGCAATTCATGCAGACTTTTGTACTAGTAAATGCAATGCTCTGTCATGTTTAACAGCAGATGAGCACATTGAACTTAACAGCAACTTTATTTAGCTGAAGATGCTGCACACCACCTCTTCAGCTCATTGAACATATCACTCCGGTGCTGTCCCTGCTACTCTTAATAGGTATTGCGTCAAACAAAAAGCCTGTCTCCACGTTTTCAAAGCTGCCCCAAGAATGTACGTTTGGTATTTTAGAGATTTCTTTGTCTTCATAAGAATAACATCTTCAACTGCGTTTCTCTGGTGCTATGAACCTGTCACCCCCAAGGCTAAAACTCTTAAAAGTAGGAGCTAGGACTTTTACTGCCACAACGTCAAAGTTTGGGATGTAATTAGAAAAAGTATTAGAGTGACTGAGTGTGACAGTGGGAATAAATTCAGTTTAGTTTTCTGCTTGCTCTGTTTGGTTTTCTTTCACATGAAGATGATAACAGCAAAGAGAAAATGAGATGCCAGAAATGAGGGAAAGAGTAGTGTGAAGGTGAGGAATGGGAGGAAGTTTATCAGGAAAGAGGAAAAGAGAATGATATACTTGATAGAAGGAAGAAACAAGTTAGACATCAAGCAAATTACTGTTTTCTTATTTACGTTCTGGGAAACACATACTAGGTCAGAGACAACATCTGAAAACCTGTATGTGCAGATAAAAGAAGGCAGCTTAGCTACACTTTTCGTAAATAGGCTGAGACTCTATCTGCACACAGTGACATTTAATTAAGTCAGTAAGCTAAAAGTGATTTTTTTTTTAATCCTATGTTTTAGTTATGGTTGAAAAATTATTGCGGTTTATAATTTTGTACCCTTATCTGAGCAAAATTCCATAAAGTAGGTTAGGAATTTGCTTACTATGGGGGCTTTAGCAATATTCTATCTATATAGTCATTTTTAATACTATTTTACTGAGTAATTAAAGAACTGGATGCTAACCTAGTCCTGTGACACATTGTTTTAATTACAGTTGTTTGTGTTCACACAGAATAAAGCAAATAATGAATAATGGATATCTCAGCTAAAAATGGGGGGCCATCAGCCTGCTCAGATGTTGCTTTTTCTTGTAGGTACCTATTCATGATATAATGTTTTTGTGGTCTACATAGGAACTCCTGATCACATAACAGTGATTGTTTTGCACCTTCCTCAAGGGACTCATACGAGTGAGAAATTTAATATTGTAAAAATAACATTTTTGACTGGTGCCACACTTCTGCACGTTTTTTTGTCACGCTGTTTTCTGCTGAAGTGATGTAGTAGATGTGCCAGGTTTTTACACACAGAAACAATTCTGTTTTAGCAGAGGATTAAGTGCAGATAAACAACATATTTCATAAAAGGTTGTTATATCCTCTCTCCCATTGACACTCCCACCCCACCCCCAGATCAGAAACATAGCCTAGCGTGGCGTGCTTTCTTTTAGATCTCCACAGACATTTGCCTGCCACAGTACAACATAAATTTTGCCTTAGTTATGAGACTGTGATTATTAAATAATAATGGGAAGAGAGATATCAGCCTGTTCATAAAGCATAGTGATTTTTTTTTTAGTATAAAAAGATCCTGAAATAAAAGGACCACACTTTTTATCATTTGCATGCCCTATCTTATAACTTACAGTAATTAATGTAGTTAGAGGAAAATATGAATGACAAGCTTTGCATTTCTTTTTGTGTGTGTGTGTGTGTGAGAATTTGATTTTGCTTGCTGATCTGAAGCAGTACCAGAAGATGCCCATCTTGAATGAGACATAGAGCTCGGAGAAACGCAGTCTGGTGGTTAGAGGTGTCACGCCCCCGCTGCCCCTCTCTGGAGGCATTGCAAAACCGTCATATTGAAATCCAGCAGACTCTTCTGCCAGAAACCTTGCAAGAGATGACCCCTACTATTCATTGTGACTGATAAACTTTAAGATAATATGATATCTTCTTTTATTCTGAACGTCCTCTTTTCAGTTTCTCTTCCATTCAAACACCAAAATCCTTCTGGAACGGCACATGCCAAACAAACATCCAGGCTGAAATGGTAGATCCATTTGCTAGTAGTGTATCTTTCTTCTTTTCCTCTACCCACTTTCTTTTCTGAAGAAACCACTTGTTTGCTTTGTCTTTGTTTCTTAGCTGTTAGAAAGCCTTTAAAAATGCTTTTACTTCCCTGTCACGGCATTATGCTCTTTGGAAGGAGGATCAGCTGGAGTCATGGCAAAGAGAACTGCTGTCCTGGTAGTTTTATTTTGTATTCACCATACGATTCCCAGAATTGCATTGTTCCTTCCCAGAGGGGGAAGATTGGTCTCTCATGCAAATCACTGGTCCTTTTCTAGGCTTTTGTAGCCTTCCTGAAATTGTTGGAAAGGATCCTTCTTTCTGCAGAGCGGGGAGGAGGAATTGCACCAGACAGGCTGGCCCCAGTCATTTTATCCCTTTCCTGTGTCTTACAGCTCCTTTTGAGGAGCAGGCACCAGGCAATACCTATCCTGAGTTCCCAGGGCTTCTGCTGCTCGTGAGCATTTGGTGCGCCAAATTCAGCAGCATTGTTTGACTCAAATCGAGACTTGCATTGGTATGAGAGTACGCAGAATCTGGCCCACAGCCTTATCTGTATGCAAAAGTATCCTTGCTTATTTAAGCTGAATTGATAAATAAGTGTTTTTCTACTGACTTAAGTGGTACATGAAGTTGGTACCAGTTAAACTAAATCAGCATGTCTGCGTTATTTCAGCTGATAATATTTTGTGAGTAGAGGTGTCCACAGATTCAGTTTTCACAGAGCCTTGTTACTGTTTATGGAGGGGCAGCTGTTATCCTCAGGAATGCCTCCAAGCCTTGGAAGGTCTAGCAACAACACAGAGAATGTGCAGTAATCGTTAGGCATTTGGTTTAATAGAAGTAAATTGACAAAGCGAAGTAGAAGGAATAAAGCTTTTCTGGATAGATCTGCACTGTGATTGAAAGTAGCAGGCATTAAACAACCTGTTTCTTGCAAGTGAGTTAAGAAGGACAGAAATTTTAATTTAACCCCCCTATCCACAGACATCAGCACATGCGTGCAGAGAATTATTACCACCGTCTGTTTTATCCACAGTAGTTTCCATCAGTTGTGTTATTTTCCTTTTTTAGTGTTTAAGCACTGCTTTGAAGCTGTTGCGTTAATTGTTAACTTAGGCTGAATCTGTACATAGATGCCTATAGCAGTGTCAGCATGCTAAGATCATAACTGTTAGATTAATGAATGGAAGTATTAGCTCTGTGCCGGTGCAGTACATTAATAGCTGTGCAAGTTCTATCAAACACACGACTGACTTTGTCATTGTGTAATGGTATTTACCAGATCTTAGACAGACTGCTGAGAAAGATGAATGTAATCTTTCATTTTTATCTGACTTAAGAATAAGGTAACAAAATCATTTTTGTAGAGTATTTTATTATTCTTTGCAGCAGGAGAATAGGTATACCTGTAGTATTGAATTCTTCACGGAAAAGGAATATGCATATATGAGGACATTGTAGTAAGTGGAAGGAAAACTAACTGTCACAACCATTATCTTTCATGTAGCTTAATCTCATGTTCTGAATGACTGGAATTAATACCAAAAAGGAAAAAAAAAAGTATGCTTATTCCTTCATTTTTTTTTCTTTTTTTCCTTCACAGAACCTGAAGAAAGTGTTTGTAGAATTTAGTCATCAGGAGCTGTTTGAATTCTATAACAAGGTCTGTAGAATTTACAATACTATAGTTTCTTTGTAAACACCTTATGCTGCTCAGCAGGAAGTGTTGCCGGTATGAATTAAATCTAATGAAACTGGAAGGAAAATGGATCCAACTTTAATTAAGGCTGTTGGATTTGTTTGATCACATAAAGCATTTTCAAGAAGAGTCTGCGCATTCAAATTTGGAATAGGGAGGGCTTGGGTCATTGTAAGCATACCTGGTGGTTAGATCGAGAGGAGTAGCTCATGATTAACAATGAGGAGCTCTCTGGGAAGAGCATCTTTGTGTTATGTCTTCAGTCGAAATGCCAGGCTCGTAATCCAGTCAGAATGAACTCTATTATTTTTTTACCTTGTTATTATGCATTGGAAATTCACAGCAAAACATCTGTGCATATAAAAAAGGCAGTATTTAGACAACTGTTTCTTTAAAATTTGAATATTTAAACTGCAGCAATGAATTCTAATAGCTTCATGTAAAAACAAATATTCATGAGTACAGGATTTTTTTATTGCTATGTGAATAGATTTAGTATGCATAGTTGAAGATACTGGAATGTGGGGTTTTTTTCTGTTTGCATGTTTCTAAACAACATTTTATATGAGTGGAGTTTTTTCTCTCTTTTTTGTTCCTTTAAATAGCTGGAAACTATACAAGCACAGCTGGATTCCCTTACGTGATGTTTTTGAAGTCTTATTTCTCCATCACACTCCTGCCACCTCATTATTTTAAATTGAAGATAGATTGCCAAGCTGTGTTTGCCGAAGGATTCAGTGGGTTGCTTCCTGTAAAATTATATGGCTTATCTCCTTTTTAGACCAGTAACATTAGCCAAAAGTCTTTGTTAAGAGTCTGAACATTCTAATGGACTTTCTGTTATTTTCTGAGCAATTGTGAAGAATGGCTTTACTTTTAGGGGGAAAAAAAAAGAAAAAAATGCTACCTGGCTTCAGAAATATTATTTTTTTTGTCCTGTTATGTGTGTTACTTGATTGTGATAGAAATTTGCATACTAGTGAGGGACCAGGAATAAAATCTGTTTTTTAGACATGAATATAAAAGTAGTAAGAAAAAACACAGCTAATAAAAGCTCTATCCTTTTGAATTGTTCTTCACATAATTGATAATTCTTATTGCAAATTTGTTGAAATAAATTCAGAATTTAAATATGGGTTGGTTTACTGTGGGCTATTTTAACTTCATTTAATTATCTTTGTTCTCTTTTATTTTGGTTTGGGTTTGGTTTTTTTTTTGTCTAAATAATCAACAGTGTCACTGATTTCAGTGTTTACTTTTGGCACTGAGAATAAATACAGCTTCTTAGCACTGCATGCATACCAATGAATCTAAGTAGTATGGTGTGTAAATGGAGGAAGAAATCTCAGAGTATATAACAAAGAACACTGAAATAGTCTGAAAATCAGATTTCTGAAAGCTATTTGTTGATACTTCCTAATGTTGTCCACCACTGTTTTTACATTGAACAGAAAGAAATAAAGTACAGTGACCTAAAGGCCAAGTTAGTCATATTTCCACACATTAGTTCCAGACGAACGGAGGTTCCTGAACAGTATGAGAAGGTAAAAGTCATCTTAGTTCTTGTTTGTTGCCATTCATCGACAGACAGCTTCATTGCTGCATCTTGATAATGGGCACAGTATACAACTCTCCACTCCGGGTTAATAGAAGGTGAGAGGAAATAAAAATCTTTGGCATTCGCTTGTTTTTCTTCCTCCTTAAGGGATTCCCTGAACAAGGCTTTTTTTATTCCAGATGCCTAAACCAGGGATGGTTAATAGTCAACCAGCCAATTTTCTTTTGAGGTTTGTTTGCTCGTGACACTAGGTATAAGTATAGCCACAAGGTATGTTTTGAACAGCTGGTGTTGAGGTCCTCTTATGCTAGATTTCTTGCTTTGTTGCTTTTGGAGGGTTGTTTGGGGCTTTTTGTGTTGCTTTATTAGGGATTGTGCTGTCACCTCTAGAATACTGAATGGGTTTGCACCAGTGGTCTAAGCTGTGAGATAATAGATTCAGAAGATAAAGTCATTAACAGCCTACATGTGAGTAAAGGGCAGTGAAGAGAAAAAACACATTTATCATAGTTCTTAACTGAAATGCCAGACAATACTGTACCACCCTGGTAAGGTAACACTGTTACCCTGTTGGAAAGAAGAGATAAGTCACTGTTGCATGGCAGAATCTTACCCTCTACGCCTTGTGAGGCTGGCTGGCAAAATCAAGGCTTTTCTCAAGCTACTGGTGAATGTGCCTTATCTTCTGGGGGTATAACACTCCCGCCCACAGATATCACATCCTCTGGCTTATCCAACAGCAGTTTGCCAGCTCACTCATCTCAGGCTGCACAGGTTGGTGTGTGTCTGCAGGTGAGCACATCCCCACCATTCCTTCTGCCTGCCAGCATTAACCGTGCTTTGTAGTTAGCGCAGCTAGGAAAATCCCCTTCCTCTTGACACTTAGGTCCTGGCTTCTCAACTGGTTCTGTGGGAGAGTATGTTGTGTGCTACGACACTGCTCTTCACATTTTCCCTCAGGTTTTAGAGCTTAAGTTCTGGAAGTCAGGTCTGAAGTGCACTGAAGACACTTCTGTGTGGACGCAGGACATACAAAGGCAGTTAGTTGTCCAAGTGTGAGAGAGGGGTTTAGTTATCTTTGTGGATATAGGCAGTGATTGATGAATCCTGGAGGACAGGGCAAAGACAGGACCAGATTGGACAAATTAGCAGGCACATCTGAAAAAAAAAAGGAGAATTCAAAGACAGAGTGGGAAGAAACTGGGCATGGGAAAAAGGATAGAGTAATATATATTCCTAAGGGTGAAATTTGGGAGCTGGAAAGCTATAAGAAAGAGAGAAGGGATACTGGAAAAGACAGCAAAAGTATATATACAAAGAAAATATATAAGGGGGAGAAAAACCTTATGTAGCAGGGGAATTGGAATAAAATTGGGGAATAAAAGTAAATCAGAGTTAACTATGAAAATTGTGGCCAGCCGTGTAATTGTATCTACTACTTCGAACTAACCCACAAGTGTCAGCCTCGGTGCAAATTTGGCCAACATCAAAGAAAAGTGTGGGATAACAAAAAAGAGCATTTAAATCTAGCTTTAATAGAAAATATTTTAAAAGTGATAAAATAAAATTAAAAGGAAAAATAGAAAAAACAAAGCCAAAGATTGCAAGGATTCTGTAAAATTTATTTAGTGTTTATCCTTGTTTGCAGATGGATGAAGAGATTTATGATTTCTTTATCAGTGGTTGCCTTTTCTGTTTTACTAAATGTACCGAACGTCTTACTGTCAGGAGCCATAATAAAAGTCATAGTGTACCTCGTGGTAAGAAGTACAGTTGTTATCTTTTGTCAAGGAGCACTGAGAAATAAATAGTTTAGAAAGACTTTTTTGTATGTAACGGGAAGCTTTGGGGTTGTACGTTATTAGGTAGTGATGGAATAACCAGTACCATCTTAGAGAAGAACATTGTCACTTATTTAAGTGTTCCTAAATAAGGAGAGAAAATTGACTAACTGTGAAAGAGCAGAACTATTAAGAGGTTTTTTGTTAGGTCTTGCAGAAAAGAAGGCTTTTATTCTGGTTGCTGCTCTCTGGGCCTGAGTGACCTGGAGAAGGAAAGATCAGTCTCCCTGTGAGAGCAGATGCCCCTGCTTAGTTTGGATAAAGTCCTGGTGTCCCAGCAGTGTCAAGGACTGGAGAAAAACAAGCACCAGCACAGACTGGGGCATGCCTGGGGAGAATGGGAGATCTGCCAGCAGCAGGGACTAGACCTGGTGCCATACCTCAGAGGCGGCGGAAAGAAAAGGAAGAAGGCATGTAGCCTGTTCAGAACTGAGTACCCCCAGTTGGTGTGGGAACACAGGCAGGGAGGTGCATGCTGAAAGTCTTCAAGCTTTTATTTTGCGTTCTGATAAAACATGGTTTTGAAGAGTGAGTCTTGTAGGTATTTTGAGTTTTTACTGCAGGAGAGGAAAGGGGTAAGTCCCAGGCCCTCTTCAGTTCAGGGTCCTAGCAAAACATTGGTCTGTAATATCTCTTGGGCATGGTCCAGAACTGAAATTACCAAGGCTTCTGATAGTCTTGAAGGAAGATATTTGCAGAGATTTATTGAGCTGTAAAACTGGAGATTTGAATGAGTAAGAATTACTAAATCTACTTTCAGATCTTTCAGTGCATTTTAAAAACCTTCGATTCATCTTTGCTCAGACATTAAAGACAGTATTTTCCATGACTGTACTTCTCCCA
Organism: Anarhynchus alexandrinus; assembly: GCA_008711295.1. Taxonomy (NCBI): domain Eukaryota; kingdom Metazoa; phylum Chordata; class Aves; order Charadriiformes; family Charadriidae; genus Anarhynchus; species Anarhynchus alexandrinus. The sequence continues at coordinate 6,477,744 of VUYV01000030.1, read as the reverse complement.
AAGCTATATCAAAATCCGCCTCAAATGGACTATTGGCAAAAGAAGGAAATCTTTCAGTTTGGGTGTAAACAAGCATTAGTATTGTTTTGACGTGAAGACTTGGAGTTCTGGGCATAAAATGAAAACCACTGTGAGAACTACCTTGAAAATAGCAATTAACTGGTAAAGAGCAACTATTTATACAGCACTTAGCAAAACCAACACTAATAGCACGTTAATGCTTGTTGAGTACAAATGCATTAGATTACCTTTGCCCAGTTTAGCCTTAGGCATATACTTCTTGTTTCTCAACAAAATACACAATGTATGTAAGTTTCTGCATTGTATTTTTGTTGAAATAAAATGTAGGTAGGTAGACAAATATAACTTTACTATCTCAAATTTTGACTGATTGCCAAACCTACTTTGGCTCTCCAGAGGAGGCTTTCAAATTCCCCTTTAATTCCTGGGTTTTTTGACACATCCATTTTGAGTTATGACTTGCAGCTTCATTTCCTACAGTCTGATTTTAAAGGCTTTGAAGTCTTGTTCTTTCAAAGCATAAAGAATGTACTGAAATGCTGTCTTACATTGGCCCAGCAGAAAAGGAGCTGGGAGTGTTGATTGACAGCTGGCTGAACATGAGCCAGCAGTGTGCCCACGTGGCCAAGAAGGCCAACAGCATCCTGGCCTGTATCAGGAATAGTGTGGTGGACGTGATCATCCCCCTGTACTCAGCACTGGTGAGGCCACACCTTGAGTACTGTGTTCAGTTTTGGGCACCGCAGTACAAGAAGGACATTGAGGTGCTGGAGAGGGTCCAGAGAAGGGCAACGAAGCTGGTGAAGGGTCTTGAATATAAGTCTTGTGAGGAGCACCTGAGGGAACTGGGGTTGTTTAGCCTGGAGAAAAGGAGGCTGAGGGGAGACCTTACTTTTCTCCACAACTACCTCAAAGGAGGTTGCAGCAGTGGGGGTCGATGTCTTCTCTCAAGTTACAACTGACAGGACAAGAGGAAATGGCGTCAGGTTTTGCCAGGGGAGGTTTAGGTTAGACATTAGGAAAAACTTCTACACTGAAAGGTTTATCAAAGACTGGAACAGGCTGCCCAGGGAAGTGCTTGAATCACCATCCTTGCATGTATTTAAAAGCCATCTGGATATGGTGCTCAGGGACAAGGTTTAGAAGTGGGCCTGGTAGAGTTAGTTAACGGTCGGACTTGATGATCTTAAAGGTCTTTTCCAGCCATAATGATTCTATGAGTATGATTCTATCATTCAAAGGAGGAAAAGTGTTTCTTGTGATAAAATTGTATAAGGTCCCCTTCCCACTTGTTCTATCTCACATTCCCTGATTTCCAACAGCGGCAGAAATGTTTCTTTGTTTGGCTGTATTGGCATATCATATCTTCAAATATTATTAATTCACTCACGTAACAGTAAAGAAATGATAGAGCTTACTAATGCCTATTGCACAGTAAATACGTATCGTATCATTTTGTGACCCTTGCATAGCTTATTTGACTAATGAAAATGAACAACATTTTGAGCCAGTGTAAGTTCCTTTTCTATGGATCAGCCAAACTGGCCATCTGAATAACAGTGATTTCATCTAGGTGGATGAACTACAGTGCTGCTGTCTGAAACACTGTTGATGGTGTCTTATAAAGATAAATTAATAAGATGCTTTTATCTGCAACTCTTGCATAAAGTGATTTGTAATTTCCGTGGTAATGAATCAATTTTATTGGATTTTCCCTTGGCCTTTGTAGTTGTGTGGATCAGACCAAGTTATATGCTGTAATTTTAACTGAAATAAAGTGTTTAGATGATCTCTTCATTCCTTCGTTATTTTGTTTCTCAAGAGATAGGAGAAAATACTGGTGTGTTAGAAATCAGATGGCTGTCCAGCTGTGTTGAACTATGTATCCAGGAAGCACTTGTCCCTCTCACTGGCAAGATTTGTTCCTCCTCTACTGAGCCCAAAATATTTTCCATGTTTTTTCAAGGTTTTTTTCTATTTACTGAAATCACAGGAAGGCAATGTGGAGCTCTGCACATGTTGGAAGCATAACTGTCTTGACTGGTTGTTCAAATAAGATGATCATCTTGTTCGAGCAAATTCCTCTTCCAGTGGGACACTTTTAACTTCTTGTCATCACCGTTACCTTATCTGTCCTTCTATGGTAATATACAGCATACATTCAAGAAAATCTGAACGAATGTAGTCTCTGTCTCTGAGATGGCTGTACGGATTCACATGTGCAGGCAACTGGCCTTTTCTGGAGAGTACTAGTTATGGGATTGGACATGCTGGAGCACCAGATTGTCTTTTTTGGAATTCACCTTCTGGTCATTCAAGACAAGTGGAGGGAGGAGAAGGAGTCAGTGCTAATGAGACTCCTTGCATTGGCACTGTGTTGGAAGGGTCATCATACAGGGCTAATACGAAGAGCTCTGCACACAGGTGAGCTGACTTTGTTTCTTCTCATTCCAATCCACAGGTTCAATAGTAGGACAACTTAACTAAGTTGCATTTCATGGGCAGCATGAGAATGCTGCACTTTTTCCATCACCCACTTGTTTTTCTGCCTCCAGAGTGATAAGAAATGCAGCTTTGTTTAAAAAAAAAAAAAAAAAAAAAAGGCGGGGGGGAAGCAGTTTGATTTAGGAAATTATGCAACTAATGTGTACAGTAAGCATTCTGAAGAAGGTTTGCTTTCTTGGATTTGTTTTTATGTTTGAAGTGTTTGCCATAGCCATTATCTTTGTAGGCAGCAGAGAATGAGTCTGAGGAAAGCTCAGGGAGTGAGGAAAGGACCGTGTCTCCTGTTCCACCCACTGCTCCCTGTTGAGCATTGGGATGCAGTTTAGGCTTGGTTTGCAGCTCAGACTGCCCGTTAGGTGAGCTCTGCTTCTTTCCTGGACAACAGTGAGTCAGGAAAAGATTAGAGGAGCTGACTGCATTGGGCAAAATGTAGCCCGGACTGAATGTTTTTAGCTTAGCTTTTCATTCTGGAAGGGATGAGAATATTTTCTTGGTGACAAGCTGCGCTTTTTCCCAGATTATCTCCATCTGAGGAATGAGGTCAGAGGAGTAGTGCTTTGCATCCCAGATGACTCCCTGATGTCTCAGTCAGGAGCTGTGCCTTGTGCTGATGGGTCTCTGCCATCTTCTCCTCTTCTAATTTCTAACAGATTCCTGCCACTGCCAGCTTATACACAGCCTGGAGAGAGACACCACAGACCTCGAGAACAAAAAAGGACCTTTCTCCTCCCCTGCTTCTTTTCTGCTCCCAAGGGGACCCCTTCTCCTGTCCCAGGCCAGCATTCAGCACAGCTCCAGGTGGGGTAAACCTTTCATGGAGGCTGTCCTAGCATCCCGAGGTTGAAACTCACTTTGAGAGAGAAACAGAAGAGATCTGTATGAGAAGGGAGGTAAAACAAGACCAGCCTTTCAGGAAAGAGGAATTATTAACCATTTGGCCATTTCTGGTTCAAACTCAGTCCAACCTGTGAGTGATCCAGTTTCTCCTTTGCAGCCAAACTCCCTACGTGAATAAAATCATCCCTCTTTCCCCACATCATCCTTATGGATTGCAGCAAGCTAAATCAGTCTCAGAATCTGATTTAGGGCAACAGAAGTTAAGTACATCAGATAAATGTAGAAAAAACAAGCCCATAAACGTGAGCTGATCCCTTCAGAGCTGTGTTCCCTCGCTGTCTCTCACAGGATGAATGGCAGTGGTCCCAGTTTCTTAGAAAATCTGATATTACAACATAATTTAAAAAAAAAAGTTAAAAAGAGACAAAAAGGAAATAAATAAAGAGAGCAGAGTCTCCTTTAAGCAGGAGAGCACAGTATATCACCGAGGACACCTGCAGTGAAATGGAATTTTCACAGTTCTTATTTGGGCAGCACAGACTGTGTGCAGTCCTCATTGCAACACCCAGTAAGTGACTTGGAGTCCTTTTAATGTCCTTCTGCAACTGAACTGCAGCTTCCCATGCCCTGTCAGATGCCACCCCTGCATCTGCCCGTTGAGAGTCTGTTCAGTAGCCTATGGATAAATTCCTGTGTGTCTGTAGTCACGGCAGAAGGAGTGCCCTGAAGCCCTTCAGTATGTCAGGACAGAGGACACAGGGCCCTGAATGACCACATGCACAGCTGGGCAGTGCTGCTTTTACCTGCCTCCACAAACAGCGCCCAACTGGGAAGGCAAAGCACCTTGGGCCATTTTAATGTCTTTCTCGCTGAGCAGGCTATGTTCGTTAGGGTCGACAGACCAAGTTTTGGATTGGTCAATATCTCTTTCTCAGCACAGATGTTGGTAAGTTTTGAGATCAGTCTTCTCTCTGGGAACAGAGAGGTTTTAAATGAATATTTAGTTGAAATGGTCAATATGAAAGAGAAGCCAAAGGTGGAGCTTACTCTGGTGCCCGGAGCAAAGTTCATGGTTTAACTACTGTGTTAGATGAATAAAATCTACCCTTGCATTCCTTCCAGGAGGGCCTGGGTATAAATGTGTAAGAGTATCTGAACAAAAGGTCATATCCCTGTAGTATAATGATTTCAGCATGTTGGAAGAAAGGAAATTTCCTATTAATCAACCTTATTCCAGCGTGTAAGGTCACAAAGCATGAACTTGGAACCTCATTCTGCATTTCATAGCTCTGCCTAAATCAAACCCAGGCTGCAGACATGACTGTACATTTTATTTGCCAGAGTAGCCCCTTCGCCATAGCTATCTTCAGTCAAGTGATTTCAGTGGTTTCAAATCAGATAGTGCCTTCAGCTGGTGTTAGCCCACTTCTGGATCAAAAGTAATAGTTCCTCCATAGAAAATCCAGCCCTTGAGAGCTCTGTCAGCCTCCAGAAAAAGTAGCCATATCTCTTGTATAAAGAGATACAAGAGATCTTCATATCACTTGTATGAAGATCTGCACTATCTCTTGACTGTCAGTATATATATTCAATTAATACTTGATAGTGGCTTCGGTTAAAAGCGTTTGATGATTTTCTTTGGTTCAAGAGAATCTTTGCAATGACTTGGTGATCGGCCAAAGATGCTACAGATTTCTTTGTGTAATCTTTTCTCCTTGTTTCTCCCTTTTCTCCTTATATTTCTCCCATATTTGAAAGCTGATCCTTTTCCCGGTGTGGAAACATGGTGCTGTGGTAATCCACTGGTAAACGTTCAATGGGTGTGAGCATGAGGAGGAACAGGAAAACGCAGCTGTGACGACCTCTAACACTTTGTCTTCAAGGAAGAGTCTGCTTGGAGAAAAAAACAGTTAGAAATTGATTTCCAAAGATTTAGATTAACTGATTAGAAATGGAATGGCTGTCCATGTCTCTTCCCAGGTGCAAGCTGGCTGAAACCCTGCTGTTGCGGATCTTCCTAACAGTGCGTAATCTGAAAAGCGCAAATACCTTTCCCTAGTCTCTCATCTTTAAGCCATCAGATTTTATGAATGTGATCTCTGAGGACAGTTCTAAAGCCCCAGTGAGAGTGATGCATCCCGGTAAACCATGAATTGGAGTTCTGGTGCTCCCTTGGATTTCGTGAAAACCTTCCTCCAAGCTTGCTAGTTTCTTCTTTGACTTCTTTGCTGACAGATTCTGTCTTTTACTGTGTTTACCCTGTTTTACTGTCCATCTTGAGCTGTATTTGCCCACAAATTGCCCTACACTCTGAAGTTGAAATTAATGTTTTGCCATGTTCTTTCCCTATTTGTAACACATGGACCCTGGCCACTTTTCAAAAGAAGGATCAGGAGATGCCATTTTTCTGTCAAGAGTCCTCTATTAGTGTGCACTTTTGAAGGACTCAGTACGGATGTTAAAGCCAATAAAACACCATTCTCAGATGGATTATACTGTGTAAAACTGCTCTGTTCATCATGATGACACCCAAGGTCACTACTGCTGGTACAGGGAAGTGACTAAATAAAGCAGCAAACAACAGAGAAGACCAGGAAACAGTAAGATACAGAAAAGCCTGTTTAAAAAAAAAGAAGAAAAAGAAACGCCTCTGGACACATGATGCACATTTGTAATCCACCTTTACTAGAAGACCAGTCCTGCTAAAAACCAAATATTTGTTCCTCAGGGGTCAGTACTGGGTCCAGTCCTGTTCAATATATCCATCAATGACCTGGATGAAGGCACAGAGAGTACCATCAACAATTTTGATGGTAACACAAAACTGGGAGGAGTGGCTGACTCACCAGAAGGCTGTGCCACCATACAGCATGACCTGGACAGGCTGGAGAGTTGGGCGGAGAGAAACATGAAATTAAATGAAATTCAACAAGGGCAAGTGTAGGGTATTGCATCTGGGGAGGAATAACCCCATGCATCAGTACAGGTTGGGGGCTGACCTCCTGGAGAGCAGCTCTGTGGAAAGGGACCTGGGAGTCCTGGTGGACAACAGGATGACCATGAGCAAGCAATGTGCCCTGGTGGCCAAGAAGGCCAATGGCATCCTTGGGTGCATCAAGGAGAGTATGACCAGCAGGTTGAGGGAGGTCATCCTCCCCCTCTACTCTGCCCTGGGTGAGGCCGCATCTGAAGTACTGTGTCCAGTTCTGGGCACCCCGGTTCAAGAAGGACAGGGAACTGCTGGAGAGGGTCCAGGAAAGGGCTACAAAGATGATTAGGGGATTGGAGCATCTTTCTTACAAGGAAAGGCTGAGGGACTTGGGTCTTTTTAGTCTGGAGAAAAGAAGACTGAAGGGGGATCTTATTAATGCTTATAAATAGTTAAAGGGAGGGTGCCAGGGGGATGGGAACAGTCTTTTTTTCAGTGGTGCCCAGTGATAGGACAAGAGGTAACGGGCATAAACTTGAACATACGAAGTTCCATCTAAACACGAGAAGGAACTTCTTTACTTTGAGGGTGGCAGAGCACTGACACAGGCTGCCCAGAGAGGTTGTGGAGTCTCCCACTCTGGAAACATTCAAAACCCACCTGGATGCCATCCTGTGCAACCTGCTGTAGGTGACCCTGCTCTGGCAGGGGCGTTGGGATTAGATGATCTCCAGAGGTCCCTTCCAACCCTGATCATTCTGTGATTCCATGATTTCCATTGCTTCCTTACGTGATCACATAACCTTTTTCTTTATAGAGGTTGTGATGCATTAGTAAAAAGATATTTCTGTTAGTTGCAAATACAGTCTTTTTATTTGGGCATTAGCACACACTAGTTTCCAGTCACTTCACTGAGAGGCAAATAGATCTGAGCTTATCCTAGAGGATATGGAACAGCCTTATAGATTAAATTTACCATCTATAAGGACTGACAGGAGCATTGTGTTCAAAGGAACAGAAGGTTGAAAACACGACGCTTCAGAAGTACCTATATTTGAAACAGATTTTTCTAATCAGAAGAAAAAGGCTAACATGTAACATAGCACGGCAAAGAACACTCAAAGGCTTGTCTGCAAGTCTGATGAGATTTATGATCCATGGTCCTGGCCCAGGCATTTTTGCAATGCTGAAAAAGCAAACACAAGGTAATGGAAAACAATTATGAGTCATTCCTTTACTTCAGAGGTGATTAATGTGACACGGTCAAGTTAAATCCTCTGAAGAGACATCCACAACGCTTTTCACTGATGTGTTTTGTAAGCATGGATTTAATACTATTCCACAAGAGATTTTAATTTCCTGCTAAAAGATATGATTCGTGATCAAAACTGAGATATACATAAATACTAGCTGCTGAGCTTGCACGACTGATGTGTTTCTTATCAGCAAATGATAAGAACATAGAACATCTTCAGTTTTATGATACAAATAATCCTATATTATCAAAAAGATGCAGAACTGAACTGAAATATTCTCATGGACTGTGCTGTGAACGATCTGATAGCAGCACAGCAGACTACCAAGTAGCCTCTGCCCGTATTCCAGAGGGTCTGTGTGTACTCCCAATTTAAAAATTGGAAACATTTAAATGAAGTGCCGATTTAAATGCAACAAAAAGCGGCACTCAGAAGGATGAATGGCTTAATTTTCTTGAGTGAATTTGTGACGCACTGACTGATTGCTGGGCTTTGAGTCCTTTGATGCCTGGTATCGTGCAGTATGAAGCTAGTTCAGGTGCACATATACTTCATTTTCATGTAGGCACTGTTTTAAGTCTTAGTCTCAGCTTGCCATTGTTCTGCTGCTTTTCATTGAATGCAAATTAACCTAATAACCGTCAGGATACAGAACATCTGAACAGCAAGAAAACAGCAAATTTGAGTGCTTGAGGTACCATAGCCAGTTACCTCAGCTGAACAGTGTGCTGGGAAAATCCTTTTGACTGTGTATTGCCTACGCTGGGGCCATTTTACAGAATAAGATAACCTGTTTACAGAACAAGATAACCTTTTAATTTGGGAGTTTCCGTGCTGTACCATGTTTCTTTGGCTCAGGAGGCAATGGAGACTGATGCCCTGCTGAAGAATTTGTCGTAAGCATCTCCAGATGAGCACCATGTTTGTATCCACAGACTGGTGGATCTTAGGTTCTCCCCTAACATATTCTGTCTGCAATTTTGGTCTGTGTGGCTACAATGTCTATCCTACTGCTTGCGGTACAAGTGTTTTTTCAAGTATTGACCTAAGGTGCTCTGTGCCCTGTTGTACAGTAGGTAGTATGTAGCACTCAAGAGGCAGAGGGCTTCACACCGTTCCTTTTCAGGATCCAGACAATCTCAGTAACATGGGCTACAGCAAGGATGAGTTCAGAAATACAGAGGTTCTTTGAAAAGCTGCTAAATAAAACTGTATAAAGCCCAAATCTGCACACCTGGATTGCCACTTTATCACCATGCTGGTAAGCAATATTGAGCCCTGATCTGGCTCCGTGTATGTTTACCTACCTACTGGCATGACTGTGAAGGGGACAAAGTTGCGTTTAGTCCCTTACAAGTTTCCCTTGATGGCTGCCACTTAAGGTGCTAATCCAAGAGCTCAAGACTATTTCATCATGATCAGTGTCTAATGGGAAGCATGTCCTAGCTTCCACAAAGGGATGCTTTGCCATCGCTCCCAGCACTTCAGTCCTAAAAGTCCTCTGTTCAGACCTTTGATTACAGCTCTGTGTGTGCTAGGTTAGCCCAGCTCATTTATCGCTTTCTTCAGCTTCAGCAAGTCATTGCTTGGAGCAGCCTCTCATTAGGATGGCAGCTGAGCCCAGAGGTTACTGAGCCTTGTTTTGTGGGTACAGTGGAGGGAAGTGTTTTGCAGGAGCTACCTCAAACCTTGTCTTCTTTTACCTGTCATCAGGATGTCAAATCTCAGCTTACTCACATCCCATTTCCTTGCTCAGGAAGGCAGAGGATTGGTCATATGAAGCTCATTTTTGATGTATTCAGCATGGTTATATTCCTCTGAAGTAACAAAATCAGGTACCATTTTACTGTCCTACCACTCAAAGCTTAAAGTGGATGTTTTCCTTGGGACACTGAATGTCATGGAGGCAGAGTCTGTTCACTCCTTATCTCCCTCCATTTCACCAATATCAGAGGCCATGGGCTATGGACATCCACACCCATAGATGCATCCTGGTACTTTGTCCTTCTCCATTGGGATCCATCTGTATTGAATTAACCACTGGCGGAAGAATTTAGCACATTTATGGTCGGTTTGTTCCTTGGGGAATATTAGAAAAGCTCAGTGATCTCACTGTTTACCTGACACTTAATGAACTGCTTTTTGGACACAGTCATTTTGGCATTTGGAAACGGATGACTCATTTAATGACAAATTTTTAAGAGCACTTCAGGAGCTTGTTCTCCACCTGGTCAGCTCTGACTTTATCATTCTTTCCATCTACGCCCACTCCACTTTTCACAGTTCATCTTCCCTTCCATCTCTTTTTTCAAGACTTCACCCCATACCTACCTGTTTCCATATTCACCATATAGGTACCTGTAAGGGAGGAAGGGTTATGTGGGCTTCAAAGGGTTGATACTGCCCCATTCTGTGTGGTGGGTGAGCTCTTGTTGGTGCTTCAGGAGCTGGATTTGGGGTTTGGCTGCCCTGGAAAGGAGGGAGCTGAGCAAGCAGGTGGGGACTCGGCTCCTTCCAGCATCCTTCTGTCATGTGAATGGACTGCAGCACCATGGCTTCTGCTTAAACCCCTGGCTAAAAGCCTTTATTTACCTGGTAGGTAAATTCTTTTTCCAAGTCTCCATTTCTCAGATTGCTCTCTGACACCTGTGAGTTCTTCATCCCCACGGACAGCTGCTGACACTTCATCTCTCTCAGTCAAGGCATATAATTTAGTACATTCTGTACACCAGCCCTGAGTTTATTGTGTCTTCACCTTGTCTTGTACTCACATTACTCATTTACATAGGTAGTTCTTATTTTCTATCAGTTTTTTTTCTTTTTTTTTTCAGGAAAGCACAGTGTGACACATTTCTGGGGATAATTCTAGGTAGTCTTCCAGGTTTTCTTGGTTACCCAGTTCTGTGTTGTAAATAAGTGCCAACATGCTAATTGGGATAGAGTTATTTTTCTGAGGTCCATGTTAATCTCAGCTCTTGGGCAAGGATTTCTTGCCTTGCTGGGAGACGAGAGTGGGAGGGGGCAAACTTGTCCTCCTTTATTTCTTTACTTACCCAGCTATTTCTCGTATCTGTTGCTTTTAGCATCCAGGCAGCACAACTGGGGTTTTTTTCCTATCTTCATTTCTCTTTGTTGTTTTGCTTTTGGTTTTGTGATTGGGGGTTTTTATTGTTTGTTTGTTGNGTGTTAGTATTTATAAAACCTTTATTATTAACTTTTAATCTGATTGCTAGGAAGGTTGTTCTATTTTTTCAGGATCCCAAATATCAGGTGTTAGACTGTACTTATTCCTCTAGTACCTCTCTGTTATATTGGAGGTCTATAAAAGAAGGATTGCTTTAAATGTGCTGCCTACTAAAGATAAAGATATCTCTTAATTCACCTTTCTCCTGAGAGGCCTCTTCAGGCTGTGAAAACTTTTGCAACGATATAAAATTATAGGGAGTTTCTCGTAAAACAGAGGCCAAAGACTGCTTGAACTAAGCCTAAGCCACATCAAATTTCAGTCCCAAAGATTTTTGCCTCTCCTTGCAAAAAATTGAAACAAAATCAAAGGATAAAGCTGCATCTTGAATTTATAGCCACATAGTTACTCACAGCTTGCAGACAGATCTACAGAAAAAGCCCTTGCTGATGGTGTTTGAAGATATCCAAGAAGCATCCGTGTGGTGGGATGTCCAAGCGAGATAACTTTTACACATAAAGAGTGTTTGAAATTGCTTTGGACCAGGTCTAAGTTTCTGTCTGTTGTTCAAGGGCAGATACTTTCTTGTTGTGCTCACTTAAATTGTTTTTTATTTCTCTTCAAATTAATGTGTATTCATAACCTTAGTCCTTAGGGTCTGTTGCTGACTTGGAGTTGGGGGTGGGGTCAGAGGTGGGAGGACAGGGAATTTTTATTTGAGGGGAGTTCACCACGAGGTGCTATAGAGTAATTTCTCAAATGTCGCTTTTATAAAGTGCAGAGCAAAGAACTGTACTGTTACAGGAGTCTGGCAATCTCTAAAATGGTGACAGAAAGCTAACAAATCGGACAGAGAACTGAACTCTTACAGGATCTTGTCTACTGCCTCTGTTAAGATCCATTTTAAAGGCATTACATCAGCTTAAATAGAGGTAGTACTCACTCACATCCCCTGTTGGATCAAGAAAGTCAAATGGTCAGCAGAGAAAGGAAGCAGATGAAAAATTATTTCCTACTTTGAATTCCATCAGGCTTCATCTGTGGACCTATCCCAACACATAGTAAAAACCTTAAAAGTCAGAATGTGACAGTGGTGTCTAGTAATATAAGCAAAAAAGAACAAGAGGAACTATCCCCTGACAGTAATAAAATCCACATGCAAGGCAATATTTATTCTTTGATCCATAAAAGCCAGATATGCAAAGTACAGCTTCAGTGTCTGCCTCATTAGATAAAATGGAGCCTAAATTGAAGGGAAACAAAGTGTTTGTTTGCTTTGGCACATTTTTTAATACAGATAATCTTTTCAAGGGAAATTGACCAAGCAGGTTGGCTCTGGATAGTGGAGTTCATGTCTGAAAGGTATAGCTCTAATTCCCAAGACTTCTGTTTTAAAATCATGCCTCCCTTGAATGCTATAAATGTAGCTAATGGTATTTAAAAAAAAAAAAAAATCATACCTAAGAATTTACATTGTTACAATATGAACCCTAACACCATCGCACTTAAATTCAGTTGAGGTCCAGATTTGTTATGTAGAGCTCATTAATGCAGAAGGATCTATTTTTCTGGTGTTTGTTATGTCATGTGCATCCAGTTTTATCCTAATTAGGGAACGTGGGGTGCTGCCACATAGGATTTCTTGAGGAAAGGATACCCAACGCGTGTTCCATAGCAAATGAAAGTGAAAAATGGGAACACAGGCAGGTCCAAGCAGTCTATGTAGCGATACCTGGGCTAGCTGAGGTGCTGAAGTAGCCACAAAAGAGCAGCCCACTACCTGGGCTAATATATTTTGCTTCTCGGCAGAGTTTTTAGACAGGCTGAGCAACACGGAAACACTACAGAGGCAGGAGAAGGTGGCTCTGCATCACCCTGCAGTGGGACATGAAGATGTGGTCCATTAATTGCAACCTACCAAAACCCCTCTGTGAAATCATTCCCTGTGCTGTGACGATTTAGTCTCAGTAGACTGGAAGATGTTGTTGTTGAAACAAGAATACTGTTTTATCAAAAAGAGTGGCATAAGATTGCCATTTTTTGGTGACCAGTGATGACAAATCATTCATCATTTAGAACTTTGCAAAAATTATTTATATTCTTCTCCCTCCCACTGCTGGCTTCATCTTCTAAGGGGTGTATAAACTCCTGTCTAGTACTTTTAAAATAATTTTAAAATAATTTCCATTTTCTTTTCTTATAAAACTTGTCACTTATACAGGATTCAGGGTGCTGTGTGGAGCAGTTTTTATTTGCACTTGATTTTATCTGACTTGCAGTCTTTTTATGGGACCTGCTTTTTTAAACTTTTGGGATCAGATTGCTTGTACAATGCCAGAGCAAGGCAGTCTTGATTCTGAAAGGGGCCTGTGGGTACTACTATCTTGTGAACAATGCTGAAATAATTCTGTTTTGCACTAAGACTACTTTCTTATTTGTCAGGCTTCCCAGAGGAAAGTGGCAGAAGCAAGGGCTCTACCGCTAAACGTCAGCTGGATGCCATTCATCAGGATAATGTCGTGCTAAGAACTGCCACAGAGCTCACTCTTAAGGTGAGCCCTACGCCCATTAATCTCCAGAACCAGCACTGTCATCATTTCTGTCTGGATCCTACACACACAGCAAAGAAAAACTAAGGTGTACGTTGGCCATCGGAAGACTGTTAAGTACATCTGCAGATGTACTTAAAGAATAAAGCTTTCAGACTTCAGAGATTTCAGACTTCCACTGTCTGTGTTTGTATATCTGCATGCTAGATATTGCCCACGCTAGATAGTGGCTTAAAAACCGCCTGTCTATCTGAATCCTGTAGGGCTAAAGAGAAACCTCCAGCAGAAGTGCTCAAAACCCCCACCAGAATTTCATTTGCAGCCTCCTGGGCTGACAGAACAAGCTCTTCTGCAGAGGGAGTCTGAAAGGCAGTTACCTGTTTTAATAGCCTGACTGTTTTATAAACCATTATGAGGTACGTCTGTGATGTTCAGCAGGTGTGGTGTTTGGAAGCGAAGGCTCCACACTGTGATGTCTAGTTAGTCACTGTACATTTAACCAGCAATCTTTATAGGGTGCTCGCGTGACTATTTATTCTTGTCTTTAATGGGAGGAATAACAGCTCTATTTCTCCTCACTCTTATCTGACTGTTAGCTAGGTGTAAACCTACAGGCTATTACGTGGAAAGAAGCTAAGTTAGGAATGCAGATGAAAAAGTGCAGGGGTTCTTCTAAAAGGCATTTTTTCCCCTCAGTCTATTTTTTAAAAAACTTTTTTTCCTGGAGAGGGGCTGATGTGCATTGTCATTAATATTGCATCTCTCAGCATTGAACAGGAACATGGAGGAGGCTCATCTGTCATCTCCCTCATACATTGCAGTGAAAAGATGATGTACGGTTGCCTTGGCCATCAAGGGGAAGGGATGCTTTTCATGCTGTGTAACTCATGGGCAGCTGACAAGGTTAAAAACATGGTTTCAAATCTGCCAAGTTAGATTACAGATTTGATAGTCACTTTTAGCTTTTAATCCAGAGCTTTAGGGGAACTTTCTTGAGTAACTTTGCTGTGAACGTCCTTCGGACTTGTTACGCAGTCTGGCAGCTTGAGTGAGACACTACCCTGTCACTTGAGGTAACAGGCACATTAGGTGGAGCAATGCAGTGAAGGAGTAAATGTATTTTGGGGTCTATATTTATTCTGTTGCGATGTTTGCATTCTGTTCTATAAGCATTCTTTTGACCCAGTCTCAGCTGCATTTTCTTGTATAATATAAAGATTGGGAAGCTGACTCGTACTCAGATTCTTTGTTGGAACCAGATTACCCAGGTTATTTCAGAATTTCCAGAAATTAGACACACTCCATTTGTTTCTTTTCAGAACAGATGGTGGAGTAGAATTTGAGTCACTGAAGTGACAGTGGGAGAGAAGTTACAGTGGTGGGGGGAGGGGGGAGGAAACCAAAGTGAAACTTTTCACACTTTCCAGTTTTTTGCTGATTCCCATCTTTTGTTTTTATATGAAGAGCTTAATAGATCCAGATTTTGGATTTGTCTCCATTATTCAGGTAACTATAAAATCAGATGGGTGAAATCTGTAATATTCTGCACTTTTACTAGATACTTAATGGATACTCATAAAGCATTAGACTTTCACCTCTCTGACTTGAGTTCAAATCTATTTTAATGGGCTGATTCCTTCTTGGTGTACGTTCTCTGAAGTGACGGAGCTAAAATAAGGATTAATTTTCCCACTCTTCAAAATGAGATGGATGTATGAATTTAGCATGGCGTGTGAAGAGGGCACATCAAAGCCGCCATCACGGGCACAACTGAAGCCCCGGGTGAGAACTCAAGTCTATTTCTAGATCATCCCTTTAAATTATTTCTGCGGGGATATTTTTGATTTATGCTTCTGTATTGTCTGCTGTTGCAGGATCACAGACCAGGCTGACACAAGAAAACGACTGGCACAGGGCAGGCGTGGAAACAGAGGACTGTACTCCTCCTCCCAGCAGAAAAGGCAAAGCTGAACCCCAAGATCCTCTCTGCTGGGCTTGATTTCCTTTTAACGGTGGCTCTTGTACTCCACACAGAGTGTCCCAAAAGGATAGAGGGACATGAATTAGTGTGTCCTGAGCCTCTGCGCCTGCAGTTCTCCCGCCGACACCAACAAAGAGCCAGAAATGCACTGCTGCAGATTAGATGGATGAAAGATTTCCCCCAGCCCCCATGCCATAAACCAGTAAAATGTGGTGGGGTTTCTTTTTGCTGGCTTCTATTATTTCTGCTGTATTGAATTCCTTCTCTTAATGTACCATGCACAGAGGCTGCAGAAGGCTGAGCACAGGGCAGGCGTCCCCTGGTGCCAGGAGGTCATCCTGCTTTTCCATGGGCTCCCTTCAAAGGTATGGCAGGTGGGCTCTGCAGGCTGGGCTGTGCCAGACGTTCACTGCTTGCTTACTGTTTTCTTCATTTTGTGTTTTCACGTCTCAGCGTGCTCTCTCTTTGCTATTAACTGCCAAACTCAATACCCCAATTCCCACTGAATATCACCTTACCCCTGCAAGGGTCTCGTGGAAGCCAGCTGGGCTACTCGTGGCACAGGCATTTGATACAAGGTTATCTGAATTTCATCCTATGGGAGCTTTTATCTTTCTTCACTTGATCTGTCTTCACTTCCATCTGTGCTCTAAACTGTGCTTCTGGGTCACATAAGTGGTGGTGGGGTTGTTAATTAGACTTTGGCAAACTGTTGTGTGGGGTGAGCAGTCTAAACATGGTTTAAAAAAAAAAAATAAAAATCAATAAGCTCCCAGGGACAGATTCAGCAAAGTACTTACGGAAAATGCCTAAATGGAGAGATGTGAATAGCCCTGCAGATTTCAGTGGGATTGCGGATGCACTTAAAATTACACCTGTGATAAAATACCTGGCTGCACAGGAGTCTAGTCAGGGGACTGTCAGAGCTTCACCTGGCTTTATGCAGCCCAAAGCCCCTCCGTGGTTTCCAGGGGCTCGTCTGGAGCCACCAGCTTCTCTGGCAGCCAGACTTCCTTTCAGAAACCGCAGATCTAGGCTGGGAAACAAACAAAGGTGAGAGCATGGCTTTGCAGGTGTCTCTCCTCTTTTCTCTGGGGGATGAGCAGCACCACCGGGCTCGGTGGCTCTGTGACCTGGGTGCACTGGCAGATACTGCCTTGGGGCTTCGGGTCTGAGTCAGCCCCGCTTGTGCCCCGCCACTCTTCCCAGTGATTTTCTGGCAGGGAAGCAAAGACGAGTTAGGTGGTTGGTAAACTTTTCAGCAGTGTTCACCGTAGCTTCAGGAAACGTGGCTGTGGTCAGTTTTATCTCGGTGCCGTCTGGTACACGAAATGTCATAAAGAAAGAGGGGGAAAAATACATTTGGAAAAAATGTGGAATGGTAGGAGAAAAAATGTAGTAACAGAAAAAAGTGCAGAATTCAGAGAAGGACATTCATATCAACATAAAAAGAAAGGTGTCACGTTTCATAACTGCGAGGGCAGAAAGATTGCATTATTCAGTTTAACCCATCGCATCCTACTCACATGATTTTCCACCTCCCAGATGCTCCAGATAACTTTCCAACCTATTTTCAAGAGCTTCTAATGATAGAGCATCAATTACAAGGCAATTGCCAGATTGCCCTTACAGTTAAGAAACCTCCTTATTGTGTTATCGAAATGCTTCAGCGTACCACTGTCACCTAAAATACTGGCAGTGCATTAAACTGTAGGTGTTTGTGGGATCCTGTAAATGTCTCTGCAAATGTAAGCTTGAACAGCTTTCTGTTGATTCCCTAATTTAGTTAGCAGAAGCCCCTGCCTCCTCCTCCCTCCGTCCCTGGTCTCTCTGATTCCACACAGCCTCATTAGCTACTAACCTTTAAATGCTACCACCTCTCCTAGGTCCAGACCACTTTCCACTGAAGGAGACAGAGCACGAAATTGGAAGCTTTTTGCAAGAGGTGAAATTATATCTTCCACTCCCCTAGGCTTCATTTCCACTTTAAAAAACCCAGCCCAAAGACACTGAAGTCACCAGGGACCTTCCCGGGAGCGGTGGTGGCGTCTTAGGTGCATGTGGCTGGGCTATTAATGGCACTCATGGTTGGTCATTTAGGAGACCCAGGGTTTGGCTTTTCCACCAAACAATGCAATACCTCTGTTTGCTGTTTGCTCCTCCGTTCAGAGCGGCAAATCATCTCCGAGGAGACCAATCCCAGACCCCTAGTTCACAGGCTTTTCCTCAATATCTAAGGCAAGGACTTAGTCCCACTTGATATTTTTTAAATCAATATTTCATTAAGCAATGCTTTTATAGCATTTCAGTATTCATCTATAATAATTAATATAAGCCTTTTATCTGTGTATATCAAAGCACTTTGTGAAAGTCGGAGAGCATAAAAACTCTCTATTAAAGACGAAGAAATACAAGGCGTGCAAAGGGATTATGTGCTTTGCCCAATTGCCCAGCCAATTAATGGATTAATTCTTAATCCAGTTCCATATCCACTGGGCCACACTGCCAGATTTTATCTCCTAAATTTAAAATATTCTACATCTGAAAATATCTAATCAAGTTAATGACATAGTCACTTTGCAACGGAATTAATACTCTATTTTTAATTAACTTAACAAAAATAAAATAAATGTGTTTGATTAGGGTGTTTTTCTGAAATGTCTGTATTTCACTTCAGCATAAGATTTTCAGTTAATGACATGTTTAACACTCAACTGTTTGGCAACGTGTTTAATTTTCTTTATTTTAACATTTCACTCTGGTTGTCTGCACATACAACTGGGAGAGAAGTCTGTGTCACACAGATGCATTATTTCTAAGGTGTTTTATCGCCAAGACTTAAATGAAGAATACAAGTGGAAAGCAGTGTTTATACAAACTTGATGTTCTCTGATTTCCCTGTATTTTTTTTTCAAGGGGTTAGCAGCTTTCTATTTCATAGCAGGAAAGCAACCAAACCAGAGGGACCTCACCTACACAAACACATTTTGTGAGATAATTATTCGACTGACATTACAGAGCTTAAAAACACTCAGACTTCATGGTCTCTGAAGACTGAATTCATTATGTCTTAAACAAGACAAGATTCTCCTTTGGGAATTTTCTGTCTGTCTATTTTTCTTGTATGTATAGTTTACCTGCTTAGGAACGAGACAAGGAGAATAGATCAGCTCTGCTTAGTTGATACTTTTGACACTTTATTTTTTTCTTCTTGAGAAAAAAAAAAAAAGAAAAAAGTCTCTTGCTATTCCAAACGTAACCTACTTCTCTTTATGTAGGCAGGCACATGCTTCTCCCCTCAACTGAGACACGAGGCCCTATTCTTAGCTCCGCTTTCATTTACGTTGTGCCTTGAGGCAAGATGCACAGGATGTAACAGCTCTGTAGTTATGACTGGTTTAAACTATGCAAAATTAGAGCTCTCTCTAACATTACAGACCATTTTAAGGATATGTGAAAGGATCTTAGAAACCTGTTATAGAAACCCTATCCAAGGATATGTAACCCTGACAAGCAAGAAAGGAACATGAAGATTGTTTGGAAATATTTGGAAACAGTCGCCCAGAAGGGTATATAACCAGGCTGCTCTCTCATCCTTTTGGCAGGGAATCTCTGCAGTGAAGGGGTCAGCTCCCCAGCGGATGCAGCTCACTTTGTTTCACTGATGTTCACTTGCACATATTGACAAACTGGCCCCTCACACCGTTCACCACGTGTTATTTCCCCAGTGTTGTTTCGGCACTACCTTTCGCCCCTTTCTTTCAGTTCTGCACCTTAGCTCTCCCCCCTGTCTCTGCACATGGGTGAAAGGAGAGCACAGCAAGGACTCTCCTGGGGATATGATCTGCATTATCCTAAAAAAAAAAAGAAGAAATTAACTCACAAATATCACAGAGAATTTGACTCTTGGTAAAAGAGTCAATCTTCCCAGTGAAAATTCTGTCTGGTTTTATTTTAAATGCTCTTCAGTAATCCACAAGGTGTTGAGCAGAAGAAACAATATGGAAGCAGTTCTTTCCAAGCCCTGAAAACTAGGTGTCAACATGACTGGTCGTGGCTTTGCAGTTCATCCTACAACATCCAAACCAGGCATTTTCTCTGCAGGAGCTCAGCTGGTTACTGGTCATGTTTGGGAAGTGTCCTTGGGAGGTAATGGGTTGCTTCAACCTGGGATGTGCAGCAGGACACGTCACCCTGCTGGTGGCAAGGCTGGACTGTACTGTGGAGATGCAATCTGTTCTACCTAATGCCAGACCAAAAAAAACCCCATCAGCTTTGAAAGCTGTAGATTGCTTCTCAGCCAGAAATGGGCAGGAAGATCCCTCTCCCTCCCTGTGAAGCTCCCAAAGCCCTCCCTGAGCAGAGGAGGACCCCATGAAGCCTGCAGGAGAGCAGCTCTTCTGGGTGCCTCGAGCAGGGCTCACCCTATCATAAGGAGATAACAGGGCAGAAGCGAGAGGAAATTCTTTCTCTTTCTCTCTGCCCGAGTCTCCAAGTGTGCTGGGATGTCACAGGAAGCTGGCTGGTGGTGGACTGGCATTGGCCCCATCAGGCACAGCTGCCACAAAGCTCCACACAGGGGTGGGAGCAGGGGCCAGTTTGGCTTGACCTGCTGTACTGTTCAGCACTGGTGCCAGCAGCAGCTCTGGTTCCTAGTTTAGGGCTTTGGAAATAATTTCCCCCAGGTGAGGAGTCTGGCAAAAAAGCTGCAATGGTTTTTGTGATGGTTTTTAGGCCTTTAAATGACAGGCATCTGCACTTTGAGCGTCGGGTGTGTGAAGAGTTGGTGAGGACCCGATCCAAGACCACGTAAATCAGAAGGCTGATTAAGCAAGTTGGTTTACTGCAGTGGCATATGTCTGCATGACAAGAAAGACTCTGGCTTCACATCAGTATCCCTGGCTGTCCCTGAGGATGAAGAGAAAGCGTGGATTTCATCACTGCAACAAGGTTTTCAGCAATTAGAGCTATTGGCATGTCTTGCAGCTGGTGCTGGAGCAAAACTGCCAGAGATCTGGATGTTTCCCTCCTCTGGGTAAAAATGGTAGATAAAGATGTAACTTCATAATTGACCAGGAAGGGATTTATATGCTCACTGGGCTTTGTTCACAATGTTTCTTTGCACAGCACAAAATTATCATCTGTCATCTGCTTGCTCTTTCCCTTGTTATGCCTGAAGAACTGTCTATACCATACAAATACCCTGCACTGAGAAGCTGCAAACAGAGCGGTACCGTTTCTGCAGCCAGGGCACATACACAGAGCCTGGAGCATCTACACAGGTTGAGTTGGTGACTTGACATAGCTATGTGATGACAAAGATGTCATTGGACCTCCCTTCCCCAGGACTTCATTTCTTCTTCTCCTGTGTGAATGCCCCTAAGTAAAATCTGGCTGCTGTAGTGTCTGTTATTCATTAAATAGCCTTCTCCTTTCCATGTCAGCTCTGATCCAAGACTTCTCAATGGTGTTGGAGGAACTGTGCTACTAGAAATGCTTTGTTTGGGATATTCCACGATATATCAGAAAAATTAAAAGACTCCTTGGTAGCATAAGTGCAGAGTCAAGGTTTGGGATATCGGTTGAGGTGGTATCTGTGTACCTCATGGCATTTTTTTAGGTTGATTGTTCCAGAGTCTGCTTTGGATGCTAAAAATAGCTGTGCTGCTGCTGCAAAAAAAAAATGCAGCCTTTGGGAAATAATTATATAAAACATTAGAGTATGGCTCTGCTCTGAAAAATAACCTTGGAAAAATTGTGTTGTAAGAGTCTGTATTTATGGTGTTTCATAATTACTTGGGATCTGTACAAGAAGCTGTGGCTTCTTATTGTCCTGCACTGTCCCTGTTAAAGAAAATGTGAAAGCTGGTGAGAGCAGTCCACCTTTTTCTCTCTCTCTCGGTGGTGTTGGTTTTATGCAACTAACAGGCAGAAGATAGTAAGAATCTATTTAAGTCACCTGAATTCAGCGGATGTGACAATTCACAGAGCGAGCAGGGTGGCTGTGTGAGAAGGTGCTACATTTGCAGTCAATTTTCAATGCAGAACTCCACCGTAATTTCTCACCCCCAGGAAGAGACAACTGTTTGGAGGAGAGGCGTGCATCTTCTCCCCCAGGAGTAACAGCTGTCCAGACACAGGGAGATAACTGCCAGGGACCTGACTGCTAGTCTCTGGTGGTTTTTAGGTAAGGACCATTTACTGCTTGCTAACCCTCCCAAACTGGAACTCAGTCCCTCGGCATGGCCAGGCAGTCTGTGCTGGGCAGACATTGTCTCTGGTATAAACATTCTCTGAAGGCTGTAAGTCAGATGTCACCAGAACACTGCGAATGTCTTCCCCGTGATGTCCAATCCTGGCATGTCCCTGATCAATAAGAAGACCCTGCATCTTCCTCGCATGCTTTGTCTCAAATATGAATTTGCTTGCATGGTGGATCTTCTCAGTTGTGCAAAGAAGGAAACTCCAGGACTGCCCTCATGAATTTGGGGCACCCCGAAAGAGTGGAAGGGGTCTGTCTTGGGGAAGAGCAGCTGTGGTCGCCCTGAATCACAAGTTGACAAAGCTGGACTCATTGCCTTGGTCTAAATGGTGTGGCTGCGCTGACAGGTCCCACCTGCACAATGCACTCATTGAAGAGCACAGGTTGCTGTTAAAACTACTGCTACAACTTCTGCAATGCACAGGGTGGATGTCTTATTGCTATCTTTCACACTGTGTGTTCTGTTAAGGCAATTAGCTCTTATCACCAGTTGCTGCCATCTCTTCATGTGCTGATAGCACTTTGCTCCGCTCTGGTAACGCTTCAGCTCCTTCCAGCAGTCCCACTCCCTTGGGCACCCCCCACGATGAATGAAACTGCTCTAGATGGAAGTTATGGGAGGCAAGAAAGTCATTAGCCCTGTCAGGCAAAATACTAGCCAGCACAGGCTGTTCGCACCTACCCTGTGCCTTGCTGCTGATGAGTCTCCTACCAGGCTGGCCACCCTCTGAGGCCTGGCAGCACACGTGCCCACCGTGCAGCAGGAGCACGCGCAGCAATTATGCACCAGCCCAATTAGAAGAAACCTCAGTGCAATTTAGGCAGAGTTGGATTGGGGTTAGGGAGCTCCTGCTTCCAGGTGGCCACATCTGAATATGGCTCAAAAAGGGCTGCAAGAGGTGGGTGAGCAGTGCCTGCAGAGTGCTCATGACCTACAGGCAGAGGTGGAGATGCGATGCCAGCACGGCATAAGCTCTGGCTGTCATGTGGTCCACCGACATTGATCAGCAGCACCTAGCTTAGTCCTCAGGGACAAAACACCAGCCTGGGCCACGTCCATGTGAGCTCCCTCCCCTCTCCCACTTACAACTGAGGTCTCGTTTCCCCTGCTAACATCCATTCTGCAACAGCTGGCATCATCTGCAGGGGCTGGCACAAACATACCATTATTTCCATAGTGCCATGGGATGCTCCAGGAAAAAAAAGAAATCACAGGCTGGTGCCCTGTGAAAAATTTCCAAATTAGGCTGCAAAGCAGGATTGGGCAGGGTCGCTGGTAACGACAACTGGAAAAAAAAAAAAAAAGGTGTTCTGCTTCCCTGTATGTGCACCTCAAAGTGCTGCCTCTTGGAAAGTAATTATATTTGTCCGGGTGATTTAACTATTCCTTAGGAAAAAAAATATTAAAACTCCTTAAAAATATGTTTTGTGTACTAATCTGGCAGGGTGGCTTTCCTGAAAAGAGGCAGCCAGCTCCAACTTCTTTTCAGCAATGAGTTGTAAAACACTTTTTTTTTTTTCTTTTTCCCCCTGGTGACCAACGGAAATGGTTTTAAATCTCACAAAACATAAGCCAGTCCCTGGACCTGGTTATTGGTATTGGTCTTGACTGTACATTTTTATTAAGCCTAATTAAATATTCCTACCTCTAAAACTTTTAACTGTCATTTTGTCATTGTTAAAGATATTAATGTTTAGTAAGTGATTTTTTTTATTAACTATTACATGCAAATGCTTCTGTCAAAACTTAATTGTAATTTTCCTGGCAGTTTATCTTGAGGCATCTCTATAGGGCTGGATATTACATCTGAATTGACCACTCCATATATTTGCTCTTATTATTCTTGATAGGTGCTATTATACCTCGATAATTAGCCTGGTGGGAAAGCCTGGCAAATATGAGATAAACAGGTCATATATATATTGTCAGGATTGAAGCTGAGAAATAGCTCATTAGGCTTTTTCTTCTTTGCTAAAAAATGCTGTAAAATTGTTGCTTTATCCTGGAAAATAATTGGTACCCTTCTCAAAAACAATGCCAGCTGAACTCAGTGTGTTATGTCTTAGTGAAGAAATAAAGTACAGGGTGTGTTTGAGAGGAAAACTAGCAAAAACTGAAGCATTCTTCATCTTGAAAGAAAAGCAAAAGGCTGCAGAACTTAAAGTACCGTACTGGCTATGCTCCATTGCTGCTTCATTGATAAATATCTATATTCTATATGTTTTTCAAGCAAGAAAACTTTTACGTGAGTGAGATCTCATTGGACTAGCAGCCAAATTAACTTCAAAGTTCTCAGACCAAAAAAAAATACCTTTTGAAAGGAAGCTGAGGCAAATGCGCCACTTATTACCACCGAGCAGCTTGACACCACTTCAGTCCAAATTTCAAGCCGACTATCCACTCAGCAGGAGATATATTCGTTTTAAATTAAACATGCCAGGAATCGGACTTCAAAGGGAACAAGGCGAGTTCGTTGTTTCCACGCTGGAAATCTCTGTGCCTGCATCAGTGAATTTTGGCTCCCTGTTTTTCCTACTAAAATTAATTGCTATCCATGCTAAACCAGTGCAATTAGGGCCTGAAAGCTCCCGTGTGGTGGTTCTTGGTGAGGGAACTGGGGAGTGGGACAGGGGGGAGAAGGGTAACTAGCAACGAACCAGCCTTTATCGGAGATGGAAAAATAACAGGAACGCAAGAGAGCTTAGGAAAACGAGGTCTGCTGTTTTAGTGAACTGACTGTTGGGCGAGGATACAAAACAGTTTACTGTGCGTGAAAACCTGGGATTACGCTGTGGGATGAGGGAGAGGAGCCTTGCTCCAGCACGCCTCTCGCAGCTGCAATGGATGTTGTTGCTGGAGAGGTATCCGCCAGGATGATATCTGTCATGTCCGTGTTTACAAGAGGATTAGGAACACCCATTTTAAGGGGTCTGCAAATCAACTGGAAAAATTGGCTCGGATCAGGAGTCTGGCTGACAAAGCTATGCTCTTAAAGCAATTGTAAAAAACCAGATCATCTGCTTTTCAAATTGCAGCGGGAGAGCAAACGAATGGGCCTATTTTCTGGGTCTTTTTTTTCTCTTTTTTTTTTCCTAGTTGTAGTTGCATATTTCTTATATGTTAAATGAAACCATTGGTTGTTGTTAATTAGAATTTGAGATATGTGAGAAAGAAGTGTGAATGTATTAGTAAAAAATAAATTGATTGATACTACAGGGTAACCTTTCATAAATATGGAGCTAAATTTTGCTTGTTGTATGCAGATTGCAATGTGGTATCAAGGTCAGCACCATCTGAAAACATCCAAATAAATCTGGAGCAAGGATTACTGGGTGAAGCGCTATTCCCAGGGTAGTTGGCAGATCACACTAGATGATAAGGATGGTCTCTTCTGGCCTTAAAATGCACATTTCTCTGAAGTTTCACTTCCTTTGCAGAGAG
Organism: Anarhynchus alexandrinus; assembly: GCA_008711295.1. Lineage (NCBI taxonomy): Eukaryota > Metazoa > Chordata > Aves > Charadriiformes > Charadriidae > Anarhynchus > Anarhynchus alexandrinus. The sequence goes on along the minus strand of VUYV01000030.1, from coordinate 6,452,778 downwards.
CCCTGCAGCCCCAGAGGACAGGCTGGGTCTCGGTCAAGGCTGCGTCATGCAGAGCAGGTCCCCTGTCCTCCCACTGCCGCGGTGACTGGTCCACAGTGGGCCCATGGGCAGCATCCCCCTGCAGACCCAGCCCTGATCCTCGCCCAGGGTCAGGGGCTCCCCTTGTCCTGTCGGCACCCTGCAAGAGACGTGGGCCAGAGGAGACAATAAGCCTGGTGAAGGCAGCTCACAACACCCCAGCACCCCAGTGCCCAGGTCTGGGGTTGCAGCTGAACTGGAACTCTCCACCTTTGCCTTAACTGTGCTCCGTAAGCCTGATATCCCTGAAGCTCCAAAGGGATGGATACGCCCCTCGGGTGGTCCGGATCCATAAAATTGTCTTTCCCTGTGCGTACGCTGGGCGATGAGGTGGGAGCAGCCACCAGTGCTGCCCGGCTGGCCCTTCAGCTGCTGCCGCCTCCGCGTCTAGAGTAAACACCCCTATGGATAAGCACTAACCTGTTTTTCCAGCACAACAGATATCTGTAATTGGGTTATTTTTGACTGAGTAATTCCTTTGCTCATCTGAATTTTTTGTCTGGGTGAGACCTCAGGTGGGCTCTGGTGGGATGCCTGGATTCAAACACGGTCTGGTGATACAGCTGTGTGCCTGCAGATGGATGTGCTTGTGAGTGAAGTCTCCTGGCTGGGTAAATTGTCCTACCAAAGGTGGCAGATCACTCAGTTCCTTGGTTTGGTTCAGGTTTTTTTTTGGCAGGATGGAGGTCTGGGAGGCTGCAGCTTGTGGTATAGCAATAGTAAGAAAGTCTCAGAGGACCACACATCTGCGAACTCAGCGTAGCTTGTGCAATTACCAACACAAGTGAAATCTAGGACCTTGAAACAAAGCCAGCTCTTTCTCCTGGTTGTTGGCTGAGGCCTGTTTGTACAGGGAGAAGAATGGCAGCACCAAATGAGCGGGATTATTGAGGAAGAAAACATAGCAACAGCACAGCCTTGTCACTTAGTAACAAGGTAGAATTATGATGAAGAAGGAGTGAATATATATAAATAAAATATTCAGGAATATACATATTCATTAAAATGATACCCAGAAAGCAGAGAGGAGAAAGGCAATAGCTAAGCATCTAAAAATGTTCTTTAATGAAAAAGAATTTTAAATATCTGTCTCCACTGTTCAGAGCTGTGTGATGGTATTATCTTCCCACGTGAAGCTAAGCTATTTCAGTTTCTCCTGGTTTCCTCCCCCCATCCCTTTGCCTTGAGTACCGGAGAAGTCTGACAGATGAACTTGCAAGGGTTGCTTTATGTTCCCAGACATGGGTTGCTGGTTTATTATCCTAACCACGTCTATGTGAGTAATGTTCCTTATGTGTCGTCATGCCCAGTGCTGATGAATACACAGTGATATATTTCAGCTCTAAACAGCATCCCAATTAATTTGCCTGCTATGGTCTTTTGCCCCGGGACCATAAGCATGTTCCTCATCATTATGATTGCTTTCCTTACCTCCTGGACCAGGAGAAAAGGAGGAGAAGAAAGAGGAACTATGCTAGTCAGTAAATGAAACTCTTCCTGTCCTTTCCACACCTCTACACTTAAATTTATTCCAAATATGTCAGCTTTAATTTAAAAAAAAAAACAAAACAAACAACAACCTGAAATCAAAACCTCAATAATCTGAAATTCAAATCACTTTCACGGAAGAAAGAGTGAGAGCTTGGAAGCAGTTGCAGAACAAGACTTTACATTATTAGATGTTGTTCCCCTACCTTGGATATTTAATCAAATGCCCAAGTCTGTTCTCACATAAAGTGAAAGATTAATCATTGCACTTATAAATCATTCTCCTCATCTCCCTCTCATTTGCACTGAAGCCGCTCTCTTCTCCTTTGGTGCTGTAGAAGCTGCTGCCCCTTATCTCCAGGTTCTCTTTTTCTAAGGGCTTATGTTGGGATTGTAAGTAAATGTTACGCGGTCACCTTTATTGCTTATTTTAGGTATGACAAACTGATCACAGGGAAGAGCTTTTCTCTTCAATCCTTTGTTTTTAATAAATATTTTACCCTTCACTACTGAAACACTCGTTATGAATTTTCATGAGCAACTTCACATAAATCTTCTTAACAACTCTTCACATAAACAGGGGCTTCAAAAGCGCTATGCCTGCCTAGGCAAGGGTCATCTTGTATTTGGTTTCTCTTTCTCCTGTTGAGTACTTTCAGGGATTGAATGCAACATTTAACACAAAGAAAGGTGCTGTTCCAGGCTCCATTCATCTCCGTCAATAGAAAATGTTTGACGTGACTGGAGGCTACACAATGTGCTTGTGGTCTGGTTATCGGTTAGTTTTTGGTAGATCCCTAAGATAAAAATTGCTCCTGTTTGGGAAATACTCAAAAGAATTCACATTTGTGTTTGGATGTGTACCAAGATCACATTTGGTGTTTTCCATTTGAAATTTTCATAGTAAACTTAGCAGCATGTATTTGAAATATAAATGCATTTAAAATCTATCTGGATGTATAAATATTAACGGGATCAGATTGGCTGTGCAACACCAGTCCACAGTCCATAGAGGTGATCAGGAGCTGATGGGGCCAATAAATGACCCCCATGTGAAAAGATCTACTGGCGGACAGCAAGAGCATGCAGAGAAGCTGCGCAAATTCTTTGCATTGGCATTCACTACGATGGAGACTCCGTGAATGGGGAGGGAGTCTGAGGAACCACCTCAAATGGAGGTGTTGGGAAAAGGCATGTTAGAACAAATTGATAAGCTAAACATTAACAAATTCTCAGCACCAGATGGTGTTTACCCAGGAGTCCTGAAAAAACACACACCACAAATAAGAAATTTCTGAATTACTAACTGTGTGTAATCTGGCGCTACAATCAGCTCTGGGTTTAGAGGGATGGAGGTGGGAATGCGATGCCTGGCACTGAGCAGGGCTGCAAGTGTGATTCTGGGAGCTAGTGGTCAGTCAAGGCTTTCAAGGTCATAGACTTGGCTGGACGTTTGAGAAGAAACATGAGCGTTGAGAGGAAGGTCAGGCCTGAGAGCTACAAGAACCGCTGGAAGGGTTTCATGAGCATACAGATCGTGCTTGTCCAGGCTATGTAGCTTTCAACAAAGCCTTAGGGAAGCAAGAAAGGCTCCTAACAAATGACATTTATTATGCAACAGGAGAAGTTACCCTCTGGGCCAACTCAGGAGAGGTTACCTGTGGGCTAAACCCCAGAAAAGGGAGGTTTGGAAGAAATGGTCACCTCGTGCCTCAGCACGAGGTCCTACAGGCACCAGTCCTGGGACTGATGTTCAACATCTTCCTGAATGGCCTGGAGAAGGTGGTACAAGCAAATTGTGACAATGTTTATGACTGATGAAATGTTATTTATGATAATAAAAACTAGTCCTGACTCTGAAAAGATGCTGAAATAGCTCATTGCACTAAAATGAAATTCTGTGTTGGGGCTGTCAGGGAAAAGAGACTACATATACAAAATTATGATCTCTTAGCTCAGGAAAAAATGAAAGACAGCTTGAGTCATTGTGGAGAGTTTGCTAAAAGCACCCAAGCACTGCTCAGTGGGCAATCTGGTTACCAGATTTGAAGTGGAGACAGGGATGTGTCTTTTCACGTGACGCAGAATTGCACTGTTGCTCCTGTGTACTGGGGATGCCAGAGTACCAACGGGTGCAGGCAGGGGTAAGTAAACCAAATGAGGATGAGTGCAGGGAGCAAGTAAAACCGGGCAGCATGGCTACACACTCCAGCACAGCCAGGACCTAAACTGGGGCAGTACGGGAGCAAGGAAGAGGCGCTTGCCCTCTTTCATATACCCCGACGAAGCCCTCACTGGCTGCAGTTTGTGGGCTTTGGTGTGACATTTCTTAAGGCAATGCCAAATTACCAGGTTTTCAAGGGTCTGAGGTGTGTTGTTATTGCACCCAGGAGAACAGAAGCAAATTGGTGGTGGGCAGTGGGCTCTCTCACAGCTTATACCCGTAGCTGGGCAGCTGTGGTTGAGGGATCGTGAGACACACCTAGCCAGCTCCTAGACAGAGGGTTTTTTTGCTGGTACTTGTTTTACATGCTGGGACTTGAACCTGGATTAGGTGCACGCCAGGGTGTCCTGTCTTATCTTCCTCCCTTCCCCATCTGAAAATAGCATTGCTTTTCTCCCTGGAGAAGTGAGACTTGGCTCTCTGCTGTCCTTGTATTACCCACATGAATTAAAAAAAAAAAAAAGACCAAAATGAACAATGAATGTAGCTGCTTTTCCCAATTCTTCTGTATATGATTTATTGCCTTATTTTCAAGACATGAAGAATGCTGTTAATGAGAGTATATTGGTTGCAACAGCTTTTTGTTTTTATCCTGGTGACTTTCCCTTTTTATCATGAGAAAGAGCAGTAGATTTGCATCTATTTGACATTTGAAATGTTTTGCCTTTGGTTGATCTGCAGCTTCGTGCAGCATCATCCAGACTAAGAAAAGCCCATTTCAGTTCTTAGGACAGGTGCAAGATTAAGCATCAAGCATCTCACTTCTAAAATTGCTTGTGATTGTTTTCTCCTCCACAAACGTCTGCATAGCTAGCAATTAACTGCATCCAGAGATCAAAAGCTAAATTGTTTCAGACAGGAATTGCTATATCAGAGCCTAGTGCTACTTGTACTGTACTTTAAGCAATCAGGCACTTCCACTGATCTTTCTTTGCTGAAGGTGAAACAGCAGGCTGGGCTTGCTCTGCAGCTGGAGACAATGCAAAAGGACAGGACTGCATGGAAAGATGGGGAGAAGCACAGGCTTTATGGTCCTGGGATTGTAACACCACGGGAAAACGTGGCTGTTCCCTCTGTAGGGCTAGAAGAGTGAGAGGGGGCTCCTCGCTAGAATCGCAGACTGTGGCCTTGGCGTAAACGCAGTAGATGCCCTCTGCATGGTGGTGGGGGTAAACCCTGCGTGGGCTCTCCTCCAGCACAGCGCGGTGCCTGGGGATGGGCATCTCCTTGCAAGACAGGCGGGCGCCGGGGAGGCGACAGCTCCCTCTGCCCAGCTTGGGGAAAATGGGACCCAGCAGGGAGAGGAGGGCTGAGTGTGGCCCCCCCACACGCTGCAGGCAACGTGGGCTCGGGGAAGCAGAGGGCTCCGTGTCTTGGTGACTTTCTCGCAGTGAGTGATTTTGAGGGAAGACCCTGATGCCTTCGCCCTTAATTGCCTTAATTAGTCCATTACCCTCCTCTAGGGGAATTTTCTCCAGAAAGAGAAGACGTCATCCCTTGAAACGTTTGACTGGTAGACCAGAAACCCCACTGTCAGCTTTTTTCTCTTTTTAATATATTCTAAATTGAACTATCATATTGACAAATTAACATCTAATCCTATTGCTTTAATTCAGTCATTTGCCTGTGCATTAGGATAAGAAAGATTTGCATAACAGTCTTCAGTCTTCTGTTTAGAAACAAAATATTTTGATATTTGCTTGCGCTAAGTGGGATCAAACTGCGAACAGGCTGGCGAGTAATCCCAGGGGATCTGCGCTGATCTGGCACTGCCGGGCAGCTGCGGCTGCTCCCCTTCCCCGCAGGCTGCCTCTCGGGGAGATGGGACCTGCTGGTAAATGTCCCTCCTTGGGAAATTTGAAGAAAAAAGAGAAAAATGGCTTGCTCGCCCGAGTCAGGAGCAGTCAGATTCCACTTGACTGCATTTATCACGGGCTGCACCACTGATAGTGATTGTTTTAGCCAGTCAGACTTACGCACAGTGTTTTCCTTCCTCAGAGCAGAATAGGTCTGTAAATGAGTTGTAAAGCTTTCATTGGGCTGGCGGGACTGGCAGTTTTTTGCTTTCATGGGGACGGTCACCAAACAGACCACTGGACCAAATTTTCCTGGTGAGAGCTGGAAGCGTTCATTCCCTGACCGATGACTGGAGGGCTCAGCATGGGTTAGAGCTGCTGCAGGTCCCCTATGAAGCCCGTAACTGAGCGGTGGATGCCCTTGCCCATCGCCTGAACAATCCTTCTCCCACAAGCTGCATTAAGCAGTAAGCTAAAGCACGTGTTTCACCCCACCTTCCCTGTACATGGCTTTGACATTCTGCAGATGTCATTCTTCTATTTCACCCACTTTTTCAGTTTCTTCTGCTAGGAGTTTTTATTTTTCTTTAGTAGCGAGATTTTATATACAGTGTGGAGCACACCATAGAAACTTTACATTTGTTTCCTGTGGATGGCAGATAACATTTTCCCAATCGATTAAGTATCAGACTCTTACAAAGGTAGAGCTGCCATGTCACGTGCCATATATGACTTTAGGCACCTGTGACATTGTTGCCCCTTGTGGCAGATCAGTAACTTCAGATCAATAGGAAAATCACTTTTTCTCCTCCCTTTTTTTTATACCTTTATTTTCCAGTGTCCAGTTACTTCTCAGGGAGGCATTTTCAGAGAGCTCTCATTCCTCTAACACAAACTTGTATTATCAAAGTAGTTCTGCAGGTAGTACTACGAACATACTGAAACTAAATGCAAATCTAGACATTAAAGACAACTTCCTTAATAACTGATGGTAGACTTCAAGCTTTCCTTTTTGAAATTGTACTTCTTTTCCTAGGAAAGAATACGGAGATAAAGGAATGTTTCTACAAACAGCCTGTTTTTACAACCCTCCCTCAACTTTGGTACATCTCCTCCTGACAAGGTCAGTGAGACCACACCATTTGCGGATGTCCATGCCATGTGATGTTCTCCAATGTATTTTAATATATTTTTATTGGGGTCTGTTCTATGTATTTAGTTCAAATTAATACTCTGTGAGGGAAAAACCTCTGGGGATGTTTTAATTTTCCAGAGGCTGTCAATAGCCTGGGGTTTGCCTGTTGGAAGAACGTATTTCAATGCTTTCTCCTCTCTGCTGCTATATTGTATGCAAACACTCCTTCCGAAGCTAAGTAAACTCCATTTCTCATTTTGAAGATAGTGCTGGGGTGTCTCTGTCTGCATGTCATCCCTCCCATGAATTCCCCTCAACTGGTATTTTGGCTTCTCGCCCGTACTGTGAGGTGGAGGTAGCAGGAGCAGCCGACCCAGCGCAGGGCCGGGCAGCCCTGGAGAAGGGAGGCTGTTTCGGGGGCTCGGGGACTGCCTGGTCCTTGTGTGGTATGGGGGGCTCGGGGCTTCATCCTGCTGCTGGCTCCCTCTGTGCTCCTGAGTGAGGGGAGGAGCAGAGAAGGCGACACCGTCTTTTCTGAAGCCCTGGGTCTTTCCAACGGATATTGTGGCATTTAATACCTCTGTCTCTCATTTAATACCTCTGGCGCTTTCAGCCAGGGGCACTGCCATGCCTGGACGGTGGGGAAGCTGTCTCAGCAGCAGGCTCCAGGTGTTCCTGGTGCCGATCCCACTCATTGCACGACTGCTGCCGATGGCACGTGTTATTACATCTCACTGTTCCGGGTGGGAAGCAGCCAGGTCCCCGCCGTGAGAAAAGGAGGCCTGGAGAAAAGGAAGCTCGGGGGATACCTTATTGCTCTCTACCACTATCTGAAAGGAGGTTGCAGAGAGGTGGGAGCTGACATGTTCTGTCAAGTAACAGGTGATAGAACAAGAGGAAATGGCTTCAAGTTGCACCAAGGGAAGTTTAGATTGGATATTATGAAGAATTTCTTTACTGAAAGGGTCACCAGGCATTGGAACACATTTTCCAGGGCAGTGGTGGAATCCTCATCGCTGAGGTATTTAAAGGTCATGTAGATACAGTGCTTGGTGGGCTTGTTAGTGTTAGGCTAATGATTGGACTAGATGATCTTACAGGTCTTTTCCAGTCTAGGAGATTCTGTGATTCTGTGTCCCTGGCTCAGGTCTTTAGCTGCGTTTCATAAATTAATCCTTGTGCATGGATCACGCCATTTTTCTCCTGCGCTAGAGCCTACACAGAAACAGAAAGTGGTCCCTCTGGCTCATAAAGGGTTAATATTTTCAGTCCTAGGCCCTTTGTTTTATTTTCATAGCCTTAGTCAATACCATAAAGCCCCCAAACCACTGGCAGTCTTTACAGAGATAACCGCACAATGAACCTATCTGCACATCAGGTAAAGCCGACAGTAAATTTACAAGTACTCCGTGGGACGTGGGGCCTCCTTGCTGATAACCAGCTTTGACGTCGAATCGGAGCTGCACATTTATGCCTGCTTTGTTGTGGTTTTGGTTTTTTTTTTCCCTACAGATAACAGCTCGTTGTGGGAAAAGGCAAGGACTACTGCCGGAGCGCACTCAGCGCCCTTGAAAACACATCTGTACTCTGTCAGCTCTCCCGCCCAGTTTAGTCTGTGTTGGTGTTTGTTCCTCTCTCTTTTTGTGCCTCTCTTCCCTCGCCTCAGCTAATCCATTTCACAGCTTCTCTGTATCTTACAGGCCAGAGATAATTTCTGTTGAAGCTGGTTGTGTTGCACCAATTACGAGATGTTTTTCCCTGGCGCTCTGGGTTTAATCTGCGTTGATGTCAAGATCGTCGTCTCTGCTGAATGCTTGCTGGGGTGTGAAGTGTCTGCTTAGCTGTTATGTAAAGAAATACATATTAAGGTGGTTAGTGTAATCACATAATCTTGACAGACATTGGTGGCACAGTCACAGTTCCATATTTTGTGAAGATGGAGGGTACGTAAACAGGCAGGCAGCAAAGGGAAGGCAGGCGCGTTCCTGCTGCTGAGGGACGTGTTGTCAGGACTGTGTTTCCAAAGATGGGTTTTGGAAGCAAACATATCCATGTTAGCTATCTGTGAGCATAAGGATCTGGGCTGGGGGATGATGGTTCTTCATCCACTGCTTCCCAGCTGAAGGGGTGGAGAGTGGCTTTGCAGGTGACACAGTGCCCAGGGCAGGGACAGGGATGGGGCTGGTGGGGTGGAGGAAGGTACCAAGGACCGTCCACCCTCTAAGCCGGTGGGAGGTGGTGGTGTCCATGCAGGGGACAGGAACTGTCCTGCAGCATGGCCAAAGCTGGATGGAGTTTGGCTGAGGGAGCAGGGGACCCCCGAGGCAGTGCAGGGAGGAGGGTGTTGAGAGGAGTTTTGGAGCATCCTCATCAAGGTGCTCAGCACTGAGTGGTTCCTGCAGGCACAGCTGGTAACCAACCAGCCATCTGAACTTGTTAGTGCCCTTGAACGGAAGGGGAACATTTCAAGCCCCCGTTGCTGCTCAATCTGCAGCAGAGTTGGTCCCACAAGTACACGGTTCTCAGCAAGACGCACACAGGAGCAGGCACAGGAGGGGGGAGTCCATGTGGGGAGACCCCTGTGAATGTACCCTTTGCAGGAGTGCCTCTGCCTCTGCTGCCCAGCACTGCTGAGTGGTGGGGCCTGATGGTAATCTCTTCCACAAGAGGAAATCTGAGAGATTTGAGCTAATTTTGCTCGGTTGCCCAAAGGGGAGGACTTTTCTCAAATCCCCTCAGTGCAGAGTGCTGACCATGGCCACAGGCTCACTTTGCTTGCATGCAGGCAGCATACATGCAGGGGGGTGAGCGGTGTCACCCCCACCTCTCTGGATTCACTTTGCCCACGGAGACACCAGCCCAGCGATGGGAATAATTTGCATTTGTGGGAGAGGTGCAGGCTAGAAATCTCTCTAAGCATTTTAGTCATGCAAAACTGCCACCTTTGATTTTCAGAAAGCTACTACCCCCTTACCATCTGCTTCTGGTGCCACTTCCCTCCCTGGAGACACCCAACAAAATAATAATATGGATTTTTTTGCATGTGAGGATGGAGATGATCAATAGCACTCCTTCCCACGGCAGCGGCACGGTACAAGAAGCACAGACTGTAACATTAGAGTACTGGAGGCTCAAGAGAGGTGGGAGCAATGCCCTGAACTTCCCCACTGCCCTGCTTGCCCTAAGATAAATCCCGGCACACCAGCAACCCAGAAACTCTCGCTGCCGCGCTTGCGGCGCGTTTCCCCTGATGCAAAATGAGAGCAGAAAAGGTTGACCTACCCACCTGCTCCGAGGAAAGTACTTGCTTATGGTGAATAAGCTGGAAAACAGTTTTCTTTCTCTTCCTTCTATTTCTTAATGACCTCTTATGCTGTCAAGGTCTGCAGTGATTTGCTATTTGAGTGCCAGTCAGGCCAGCTAAATCTATTGACTGCTTTATTGTGCACATCCAGGATGTCCTCTGCCCGCAAACGATGCAGGCAATTTGTGTAATGCAAGTATGAGCAACTTCTTTGGGCCGATTCCTTTATTTAGGTATTTCTGCCTCACCCGAACTCGAAGTATACATCACCAAAATTTCTGAGATTTCTGGAAGGGATAACATCAGCATTGAATAATTGCAGTGAAAAGCCCAGCGTGTCTACATATTTTGTGTAAATTATGCAAGAATGCAAGAGTGTTTCGTGCAGCCTGAGTGAGCTGTGAATCCGTACGTGTGTGAGCCTGCCGGCGTGATGGAGTAACGGTGCACAGAGCTTTTGGAGGAGTTGCTCCTATTTTCCTTAAGCTGTCACTGTTGATGATGAGAAAGCAAAAATATTTCTAATTTCTTTTTCACTTTGCTGGTGGTATAAAACAAGCCAACCCACCACCCCAAGATGCTTTTTCTGTGCTCCCCTGTCACAACAGAGGAATGAAACTGGAATACCTCAAACGGTTGTATGAAATAGTCTCTCTCTCTCTCTCTTTCCTGTCAGAAGGTAGTCAGAGACGGCATCCAATTCTTTCCTCGCACACCATATTAAGCTCTTTTTGTGCTTGGAATTAATTGTGATAAGTTGACAGAGCTCCAGAGATTTCTGAAAAATAAATCAAACATGTTGTCAGTTTGCTCTGAATTTTCCACACCTCTCCAGTGCATGTTGAAGCAAAGACCTTTTAAGTATGTTGTAATCTGGTATCAGACATTTCTCGAATTAGCATTTTCTGTAGCATCGTGTATGAATTAGAATTCCGCCTATTCTTATTTTTATAACTAAACCAGCTAATATGTTACATTTAGGTGCATGCCATTGTGTCCATTTGCGTAGATTTATTTTCAGCAGGTAAAATGTACGCAGTTTCAAGGATTTTGCTAGCTGGTGATGTTCACTTTGGTATGCATGGATGCATAGTGGGGAAGGTGTCTTCTCATTTAAATGTATTATGCTTTGGATAGGTCTTAATTTGCTTCACTCTGTATACAGGGTTTAAATACATCTCCAAGTAATTCTTTCACCAATCAAATCCTCTTAACAGCACAAAACCACATAATGAAATAATGGCGGTTTCAGCAAATTTATGTTAAAATTAGCATTAGCATTTCTAGAATGCCTTAATATTTCCATGGTGCTTAGGTGTTATGCTTCATGCCCTTATTTTCCATAGTCTCACACTGACCCTCACAATAACATGTGTTACTGTTTCAGGGAATTTTACAGACGTGTCGCAAGAGGATCTGTACTCTCGGTTCACCTTCCACATGCTGGGTAATAACATCAAAACAGCCTATGCCTGTGGAAATAAACAGACTTTCTGTTTAGAGCAATATTTACAGAGATGTGAAAACTGCAGCCAGCGCTCTCACCACGCGCATGAGGACGGGCTGTCTGCTGCCTCTAGCTTCCACCCGCTGGCACCTTCTGCTCTGACCTCCAAATTTTATCCAGTGCTCCAGCAAGAAGGGGGCTTTCCAGCTCTTTTAGCCCTGTGCATGTTTATGCTACAGGGGCACAAGTGTTCATTCATCCTCATGCCTTGGTTTGGCCTGAAGAAAGCTGCTATGGGAGGGTAAGTTCATGCTGCTGAGTGTCTGATGATAGCTGTGGCCGGCTGCAAGCCAGCATTGTGCTGCGCACATCTACTGCATGGCTGTTGATGTTTGAGTGCATTTGTGGACACACGGACTAGTTTCAAATTTAAGGTACAAGTGGTGAGAGACACCTCAAGCTGAGAGGTGAATGCTCTGGGGGTCAGCGGGTGCCCCCTTCTTTACTTACAAGAGTAGCTGATTAACTGGCCAAGTCCAGGAGACAATGTTTTGGCATCGCAAAACTGTGTTTGTGTCTCCGAGGAGCTGAACAACATTTGTTTTGATTACAGGGTGGCAGAACTATCTCGGGAACATGTCACGGGGAGGAGGAAAGAGGCACACATGTATCAAAGAGAAGGTTAGACCCCCTTGGAAGAGATTAACTGTAGGAGCTCCTGTGCTCTACCAAGGTTGGGTGCTCTCCAGCCAGCTCTGGAGAACAGCCAGAAAAGAGGGAGAAACAGAGAGACCTTTCATATTTTACTAGCTGTATGTTAAGCACATTTTCCCTCCTTTCTAAACCTACATCTACAAGAAAATAAACTGTCCCATGTATTTTGAAGGGTGTGATTAAATGTTTCTGTATTAAAGCAGCTTGATTTAAGGGTGACTTGAGACTAATTGGACAACAAGCTGTCTTCCACCGAAGGGTTGCCATATCCATACTGGGACACAGTAACAAGTGTCCATCTCCCCTCTATGTGGCTTTTGCTTGGTACCCTTCATGTTAGCAGGGCTCAGGAGAGAGGAAAGTCCCTCCCTGAGTGTGGCAACCAGGAAAGCACACCTCTAGCTCTGTGTGTGTGTGTGTGTGTCTCTGTGTGTGTGTGTGTGTGTGCATCCATGCCCCCATCAAGGCATCGTGTGACCACAGGGGCTCTCCCCAAGACAGAAACAGTGAGTTTCCTGGGCTGGCAGCCCCAGAGCAGCCAAGCCTAGCAGCAACCTCAGCTTGTGGCTAGATGTCATGTCTGTGCCTTGCACTAACTGCTGTAAACATACACGATAACCTTGCAGTGGGAATGTCTGCCCTCTTATTTGGCTATCCCTGGGGACGTGCATGGGCCCCTCTGAGGCTCCAGTTGCCGTGCAGAGACTTGAGGGGCAGTATTGTTCATCATGAGATAAAGACAAAAATTGCACTCACTTGAGCAGAGTGGGAGTCATAGTTTGGTCTGAGGAATGTATCTGGCTCGTTTTCCTTTCACAAGCTTGTCTCAATACGTGTGGTATTTGCTATGTCACCTAGTAGTTGTCATTGGCAAGCTAAAGTCGTAGTCTACTGTGGAATGGATGAAAAGGTAATCAGAAAGCATTTGGCAAGTGGTGGGCCCAGGGTGTGGGGTAAGACCCTATGGGGTAGGTGAGAGAGGGTCCCTGGAGTGCTCAACAGCCTCAGGGGTTGCTGCCTTGGGGCGATGGGGTGCTGGGGGAGAGCATCTGAGGACTGTGCAACACTTGCTATAGGATGTTTGTAGTGTGGCTGTGGGGATATGCAAGCCTTATGATGGGATGGATTGGGGATGGACCAGAGGTGGGGAAAGGGAGGGATCAAGGTGAATTGAGAAGGAATGAGTGTGGGAAAACAGGGAAGAAGGGATAAAAGGGGCCAAGTGTGTGTGAACGGGACCAATCAGTTCACTTTTCCTGGGTGATTGACTCCATTCTGCATGCATGTACATGTGTGGGGTGTGAGTGTCAGCTGTGGGAGTCAGAACATGGTCATGGGGTCACCTGCCTGGCTGGGATGCTGGCACCTGAGGAGGACACCAGAGCGTGTGCACCTTTGCTTGGGGACTTGTGCCTATCTGTGCGTGAGGGGGTCTGAACACCAGGAGCTGGAGTGGGGCTGTGGCTTGTAAGGCAGCCAGGGAGGCTGCGCACCCAGGACCAGCTACTGCAGAGGCTGCACGTCTAAGACCACTTACTGGAAGGAGAGGAGGGCCATGATCAGGATATCTGCACGCTTCCCATTTGGATGAGTGCTCTGTGCCTATTGAGAATACATGCTCAGCCTTGCTGCTGGGTGGGTCTGGGGACACAGAGCAGCAGCAGCCTTGCATCTGTCAAGTTACCTCTTCAGCAGCTCTAAACACTGGTAGTATTCAGAATAATTCACCGATTACCTGAATATTGGAGTAGTGATCATGCTTATCAGTGTTGTTGAAAGTCTGGATTAGCATTCCATATAATGTTGAGAAATTAGAGATATGGACAGAAAAAAAAGGACATAACTCAATAGGGATGAATCTCAGGTATGACATGCAAGGAATAAACTAGCTGCACAAACAAGAGTGGGGGAAAATATGGTTTTCAATGGAAATAGACAGTAGTATGCAGACATAGTGTTAAGTGACAATCCATCTGCCTACAATACATGAACAGGACTGAAAGGAGGCAAGGCACATGATACACATCTGCTTTACACAGAAAAAAGTTCCTTGAACTACTGGGTGCAATTTTGGAGACTGCACCTCAAAACCAGGGTACCTTACTTGATTATAGCCAAGAGGACAGTGGGAGTAGTACAGTAGACCAGAAAACATGAAAAAATTGATCAAGCTGTGCTGCTTTAGCCAGAGAAGAAAAGTCCAACAGGAGATAGGATAGCCTTGAATCCAAAACAAGCTGGGCTGAAGGGACTGTTTGCATTTGATGTTCTTGGACAGGCAGGAAGAAATTGATTGCCACAGGGCTAAACCTTAGAGGCAACAGAAACAGGAGGACATGTGAGGCTGTGAGGTCTGGTGGGGTCTCCAGTGCCCCAGGGCTGGTGGCATCAGGCAGGCATCTCCCAGCGGTGGCCCTGGCACACGACATCTCTCACAGCCTATCGTCCTCTGCGGGTGTCCTGAGGAGGTCACTTCCCCCAGTCTACACATGCCATTGCTGGAAACACAGAAACGTACGGACCACAGCGAGACTAGTGCGGGAAAGCACCCAGACCTCCCAGGCTCACCCAGGTCTGGGCTCACTGTCAGCCAAAAGTCATGCCTTCCCTCTAAAACTTTGCCTATCTGATGCCTTGTGGGAAAGACAGGGCTATTGAAAACAGCTACTAGCAAGAGATGAATGCATAGAAGTGTTTGTCGCCTCTGGGCTTAGTACATTGTGGAGTACAAAGTACAGAGTTACTAACCCTTTGTAAATAAGTAATTAGGGCACTTAATGTAATTGAATAGCACAATGAATAGTAGCAATAGAAATGAATTGCAAAATATTTCTGTCCTTCAGAGAAATGCATAGGTACGCAAAAAGCATTTGCTAGTATATGTTACCATGTTTGTGAGCGAGAGCGGTTATCAGAGAGACAGAAAGAAATCTTAGGTTTTCCACTCTGGTGTCCTGCCGAGGCAGATTTGGTTCCAGCAATGCACTTTACAGTATTTTGTTACAAGAACTATCAAAGGTAGATGAAATATATACTTTTTAGACACAGGTCCAAGAGCCTCGGTGGGTGTAGGCTGACAGAGTGCCACCGAAGCCAGCAGAGGTGTGCTGAGTTACGCCGGCTGAATTAGCTAATGCACAGGGGCATCAGATCCTGCTGCATCCCCCACGCCTCTGGGAGCTAAGCTAGGGCTGTGTCCTGCCTCCAGCTCCCCCTCCGGCACCGCCATCCTGTCGGTTTCTCCTTGGCTCGCTCCCCCGGCCATGTCGCATTGTCTTGCTGCAAAAGCTGTTGTTAAGGGTCAGTCCATTAAAAGGATCAGGAAGTGATTGGGTATCAGGAGGAAAGAAGCCATTTAATTATCTAATGTGAATCTATTCGAAGTCGTTGCTGGGTATCAGAGGGTTAGTTATAACTTACTTTCTGCAGGTTGAAGGGTAAGGAAGTGGGTCCTGATATATAATTAATGTTTATAGGAGTTTCATACACATAGCTCCCAAATGACTATGGGACCCAAATATTTGTGAAGTATAACCCTAAGGAAAGTGGAGTGTCCAGACAGTTAGCTACTCCACCTTTTTATTTAACTAAAAATTACCCTTTTTCCCCCTAATATTTTGTCTCCTGTGTTTGCTGAAGGCCTAATTCAGCTGGTCCTCAACTGTATAGCAAGCCGTTCATGCTTGGCTGTAATCAGTTCAGTGTAAGGAAGGATGGGGAATTTGGTCCCAAAGATGTCCTTCTGGTGGAAAGGCAGAAGACGGTCCTTTTACCTGCAGAGAGGTCATAGCTGGAGTTACTCCTCCTCAAACCTTGGCCCAGCTTTTTGCACCCCCCTGAGCTGCTCACCAAGCTCACGTGTACTGCAGGAGCCCAAGATGTTGTTCCTCACAAGGACTAAGAACACCACAAGTGAGTTGACTGTGTAGTACATTTGGAGCTGTATTTTATGTGCTCATCTTTAATATAGTGCCCTAGGGTAACATATATAATACTGGTTTATTTTATGCATTATCTTCTGTGCAAACTACAATTACAGATTTCTGTATAGTTAAATAATGCAGTTATAGAGCAGAACAATAAATAATATTTAAGGGAGTGAGAAATTAAGAGGTACAGGTGAAGGAGAAAATATATGTTTTCAGATGAGATTTGAAAAGAGATGGGGAGTCAATGGGGCATGTAAATATATTCTTTAATCTTCATAAAGGACCTTGTGCTTCAGAAGGATTTTACCAGTTACTAGAGTTTCTCCTTTAGGCTACAGAGGATCAAAACCACCTGGTGTCCTGGGCTGTAGGCAGGCTGCAAGCAGTCATCCCACAACACTGTACGTCCGGGGGTTGCGCAGGACTAGAATCAGCTTAAGAAATTTCAAAGCAGGGCAGGATATAAAAAAGATTCCTTGAATAAGAGATGCAATTTAGGGCAGCAAACCTCCTCCTGCTGAGCCTCTCCTTTCCCCAAGGCGCAGTCTCATCATTGGGAGTGATCCCCAAAAGAGCATCACTCACTCTAGTCTCTTTGGTCTGATCTCTAACAGTGTAGTAGGCGATGTGAATGCAGCAGCTCAAGTTGCAAAGATGGGGGAACACTCAAGCACATAAATCATGCACACAAGCCATGAACATATATAGAACTGCAGAAGACTGGAGAATGAATTCCTACGACTCAAATAATGACCATTTAAATTTTTTAAAAATGTAGGTTACCTGAAGTTTATTTGGACTGAGTTTAACAGCCAAAATAAAATAATACAATGAAATAAAATTAAGACTTCTAAACACAACAGCATTTGGCAAATAGTCTGTTTTATAAAACAAAGGGGTGGATAATTCCTATCTGACCCATAATTTTGGACTAACAGGAAAGACTCAGTTGATTTAACAAAGAGCTAATTCAAGATAGTTGTGAAGTGTAACAAACTAGCAATAAAAGCAGAGCTGTTTCATGGAAGTATTCAAAGGAATTACTGGGGTTTTTTTTCCTTCTCTTCAGCTTTTATCTGAATGTTGGCTGAAGTATTTCAAGACTAGGTTAAACATTGTTTAAAATGTCCCTTTTTAAGGCTCTTCATCCCCTAGGTTTTTACTGTCATGTCTTTGAATGAATGCAGTTTCTGCTTCTAAGTAAATGAGATGTCTTTGAACTGCTCTTGTTGCGTGGTTTGTTTGTGTGCTTTTATAGGTTAAAAGCTGTCTGCATTCACATCTAACTGTGCTGGAAATGTATTATTTTCCCTGAAATAAGCTTAGACAAATGCCTTCTGTCCTCTCAAGCCTGGAGTCCCTCAGGTATTTTATCCTTTAAATATGAAATATGCCTGGATGAAACATGCCCGGTAGCTTCCCAGCCAGGCGTGCTGGTGAGGTTGTCTGGTGGGACCCAGGCACAGGAACTTCCCCTTGCCCTGCGCCCTGTCCCCACCACCCTTGAGTCCCCAAGGGCAGGGGAGGACTGTGTCCCAGCACTTTGTGCAAGCCACTGCCAATGCCATGGGGCTTTGAGCACCATCCCCCACGTGTGTTTAGACATCTTCCTCCTGCCCATCTTCTGCTTTGTTTTTCTCCTTACGCTGGGACACCCCGAAAGGCAGATGGTGAGCCTTCTCGTGACCCTCCTGGCTACTTGGCAGGGAGCACCCCCTGGGCTTTGCAGCCCCTGACTTCTGCTGCCCCTACAGTGCTCACAGCGAGCCGCCACACAAAGCGTCTCGCTCTGTCACAGCCTGCAAGGAGGGGGCAGGCTGCAGGCCTGTCCGGGCAGGTGGCAAAACGCACCTTGCAAAATGCATCCAAGCCCTCCGGGGACCAGAGGTCTGAGTACGCGAACTACACAAATCCCCGGGTTCTCTTATCAGGAGCCCGGCCGCAGCTGCCCGCGCCTGCTCTCGCCGTTTCCCCCTCCCCGTGGGATGTGGGGAAGGGGGGATGTCAGGCAGGGCGGTGGGGGGGCTGCGAGCCCGCGTGTGTGATGGTGGGGGGGCAGCGCTGGGACGAGACCCATTAACGGCACGGGCGCTGTGCGGAGGGCTTGCTTTTCCACTGCTTTAGCCCAGGCAGCGTGATGTGACGCAGAAAGCTGCGCCTCACCTAGCTGATGCTTTAATAGGCACTTTCCCAGCTCAGCTTTGCATGGTTAAACAGACTTTGAACCCTATTACGTGACCTCTCGGGTCCTTGCCTGTCAATTGAGTTGCTTCCCACATGCTGCTCTCCCCATTTGCAACTAGCAGCAGGCCTTGCCCTCTTTGAAAAGCATCGTGTGAGTGTGACCTACTGCTATTTTAAGTGAAACTCTGCTGTTACCAGCTGTTCCTACACATACCCCTCATTTACTGAGAGAGCAGGCAAAACCAGATGTGATCACAACCTGCATTTTCCTTACCTTCCCCAAAGTGGCCTGAAACCCCAAACCTGAATTTATCTCCTCACCTATATACATACTGAGAGAGAGAGACTATTGTTTCTGAATTGGTCCTACCCTGCTTATTTTGGCTAGCATCAGTCCGCAGGGCTCTGTCGAGTGCTATCTAAATTCAAGGCCTTCAATGCAGGCTGAGTGTGGGACAAAAGGGACGCTTCTCTCTCTTATCTGTCCCTGGGGTATTCAGGCCGTAGGTGCTTGCTCCCAATGTGCAAAGGCGTGGAAAGAAGAAAGGAACCGGCTAGGAGACTGCTGGGGCTCCATCCTCCCGTCATCCGGTAATTCCCCCCTTTGCTCCGTCAGTCCCCGGTGTCCCTGTGCTGGGAATCACACGTCGACTGCATGCTTTGCATTTCTGAAGGGCTGATCTTTGCATTATGAGGTCCTTCATGCCCTACTGCAATTTACGTGTTAAATAGTAATAAGATAATGAATTAATGATGCTTAGTCTTCCTATTACATGCAACACAATCATTCAAAAAGACCTAAGCAAATAAAGCCCTTTAATGTGGGAAAATTATAATTACATCTTTTGAAGTGAATTGTGCTCTTTTCACTGAGTCTGGCAAAGGAATCTGGGAATATTTTAGATACGTATAGGTTTTACCTCTGAAAGGCAAAATGAACAAGCCCCACAGTCATGTTTATTGCTTTTTTTGCACAGCTACAAGATGTTAATTGTAAGTGAAAATACTGTTGATTTGAAAACAAGCAGGAACATTTTTTTCTGTTCTGGTAACTGATTCATTTGAGATGCACAACAAATGCCAAAAGAAAGTAATTTTTCATCAGCAAAATTCCTGTTGAGGGATCTGCAGTATCTAATCTTTTGACCACGATCGCTGTTTGTACTCATGCACAATGCAAAATAAAGTCAAGAGCACTTTTGCCTACTGCTCTGACGTATATGGGGCTTGTCCGCCCCACAAAACATTTGGTGTGTCAGAAGGACGCAGCGGACCCACTCTGGGATCCCCTCGGCATAGTTCCCAGTGGAGGAAAGCCTACGTGTCGAAAGCAGATGAGACTGGTGTTTGCATCGCTGTGCAATTTATTGCCTTATGTTCATGTGATGAAACGAAGTCCAGGGTTAACCTGCATATCAGTCCTATCTAAAACATCTTCTAAAGGATGAATTATTTTCTTACCCCCCCTCCCCCCCCCCCCTTTTCGTTTTCAGCTGCATATTTTGGGAAGGTGGAACGTTAATAACATGGCTCCCTTGGGTCTGAAATGCCCTGGTGCACTCCTGGCCCTGCAGCTTTCTGTGTTTGGAGGAACACGTCCTGTCCAAGGCAGAAGGCTGGGTCTCCACCTTATTTTAAATGAACTGGCACAGGACACTTGTGTGGACAAAGAAGCTGCAAAATAAAGCTTTATATATATATATATATACAAAAGAAAATATCAACAATGACCCTCTTAGTGGCAAAGGTAACCTTGACTAGCAAATGAAGAATTGCTTTACAAGCTGCTGAAAACTACCATTGCATTTAAGAAACCCACTTGATCACATAAACTTCATTAGAAGGTGTTTTTCTGTTCCAGTGCTGCTGCAAGAGCAAGGTAAAAGGCTCAGCCTGGTGCCAGGCTGGGGGCAGGGCAAGTGGGTTCTGCACTTGGCTTGGCCTTTAAAGGGGTATAAAACCCAAACTAAGTCCATTCATCTCTGTTTTGCCTTCCCCCGCCTTGGATTTTCTGGGTGCAGCTTTGGTGTAAGCAACAGCATCTCAGCAGAGCCCCGCAGAGTAATGAACATTAAGTAATCTCAGCCTGGCCCCCGGTAAATCACAGGCTATTAAGTTTTCTGGTGCCCCCCCCCGTGCATCCTGGAGGCAGAGGTTTTAGCCCGGCTGAGCCATCTCACACCCCAAAGGCCACATCCCACATCCCAGCAGCCAAACAGCACGCAGCCTGCATGACACAGAGGCGTTGGGGCACTGCTGTGACATCCCTGGCAGCTGGACCCTGGACCTCTCCCACATGCATTGACCATGACCAAGGCTGTGTTTTCCTACAGAGACACGGCTACCACTGCCTCCGTTCGAGGTGGGGTGCACACTGAGCCCGCATGGCACGTGGGAGCCAGGCTTTCCCTGGATCCTGCTTGAATTATTCCATTGGGGTGGTAGGTTCCTATGTACCCCAAAAATCATTGAAATGTGGCATTCAGCTCAGCTCATTGAGCAGCCACAACCATCTTGTTAACTGCTCGGTGCTGGGTAACCAGTACAGCATCTGCAGACTCTGCCGTCAAAGATTTTATATCATCTTTTGGAATATTGATTTAAAAACAAATTAAACAATGTTGGCCCAAGATTCAGCCCTGTGAGGACTTTGCTGGATCTAGCCCCATTAGTAACCGTACTTTAGGATCTACCAGAGGGGCAGTTTGTAATTCATCTTCATGCACAATTAATGCAATATTGTTTTGGAACCATAACGTCCATGTCTAGACTTTACTGGTGTTTGAAAATCCTGAAGGACGACATCTGCAGATGGGAACTTCAGCATAAATCGGGATTGGTCTCAAGGCAAGACCTCCTTCCATGCTCTTATCACTCTCACAAAGATACGTGAATGTAAATACAGTGAGTGGCTGTATCGGATCTTATAACAGTCACAATAGTCTGTGCTGTGGTTAAATGAAAACTAACTAACAGGGGAAAGTTCACTACTTTTAATATTTTCTCACAAAAAGTCATTTTCTTTCAGGCTCCTCTTTGGTATCTTTGTCTCACCTAAGAGATGCTGGCGGCTTGAATGATACTGATGTAAGCCCTACCAGGGACATTCAAGACACGAGACGTGTTGCCCGTGTCTGTGGACAGGACAAGCAAGGCAGTACAGCCAGCTGTGACATTTGGTGGAGGCTGTGTGGGACGTACAGGGCAGCAGCGGGATGTATGGGGTGATGGGGGACGCATGGGGTGGCAGGAGCCTGCAGACAGCGTGAGAACAGCACAGGGAGAGGAGTGTGAACCTTCCTCGCCTGTCTTACGCTACAGTGTAATTAGGATCACATAAATGCCAGTGCTGTTAACAACCACGGTGATGACTGTTGTATCAGAAAAATCCCCCCGCTGCCTGCCTCCCAGGTGTTTGCACTTACGTATCGCGTCCCATTAAAATGGTCTGCAGCAAGTGCCAGGGGTGTCAGAGCTGGGTGATGGAATTGAATTAGTTTGAATAACTGAATAAGTTTTAGATCTTGGACTGACAGCTTGTTCATATACATTTTAAATGCCCAGCAGCAGCTGCATAATTTGCTACACCCGGGCATGGCTGTTCACAGCGGCGCGGCAGGGCTGTACGCGGCTGCTGCTTACTTTTAACCTCGCTGCCCTCAGGATCCCTTCCTTGCAGGGGCACTCTGAAAGACACAAACTCAAATGCTGTAACTGCAAATAATCATTTATACATTTGTCTCTTTCTTTCTTTCTTTCTCCTATTTACCTCTTTCTCTTTCTTTCTTTTCTTCTTTTTCTTTCTTCCTTCCTTCTTTCTTTTTTGTTTCCTTCCTTCTTTCTCCCTTTCTTCCTTTGTTCCTTTCTTTTTTGTTCCTTTCTTTCTTTGTTTGTTCTTTTCTTTCTTTCTTTCTCTTTCTTTCTTTCTTCCTTTTTTCCTTTCTCTTTCTGTCTTTCTTTCTTTCTTCCTTTCTCTTTCTGTCTTCCTTTCTTTCTCTTTCTTTCTTTCCTTCTTTCTTTGTCTTTCTTTTCTTTCTTTTCTTTCTTTCTTTCTTTCTTTCTTTCTTTCTTTCTTTCTTTCTTTCTTTCTTTCTTTCTTTCTTTCTTCCTTTCTTTCTCTTTCTTTCTCTTTCTTTCTTTCCTTCTTTCTTTCTATTTCTTTCTTTCTCTCTTTCTTTCCTTCTTTCTTTCCTTCCTTCCTTCCTTCCTTCCTTCTTTCCTTCTTTTCTTCTCTTCTTCTTAATTTGAGAGAACTGAGAGGCCTGTAAAGTTTCTCAGCTACAGGGTGGCTTCGGGTCACCTGGGAAGCATCTGCTGTGCATTGCAGAAAATGGCATATATTATATATTCTGATTCTGCCTCAGCACAGGCACTACGGTGAGGAGGGGAAAGTTTCATAAAGGCCTTTTGTATATCTCACTCTCAAATCTGGTATCAGTAGATGAAACGAAGACCGAGCAAGCAGATTTTGAAGAAACATTTAATAATTTATGATGTACTTGGCACTTGTATAGCACCTTTCATCCATGGTTCTTAAAAGACTTCAGAGATGTCAATAAATGATATAAACATAATAATGTCTTGTTATAATAAAGCCATTTTGCATGTCCATAAACAGGAAGAAAATGCATTCCTAGCAAGATTAATTGTTTTATCTATAAGTAAAAAAGGGACTCTGTAACAAAGTGGGACATAAAAGCAGAAATCTTTGTTTCCATCTCTTCCTTGTAAACTTTTTGAGGAAATTCATAGCTTTAGGCAGAAGAATTATTTCATACTTTACCAAAAATACCTGCTTGACTGGCATTTATTACCCACGGTGCTTGTAAGGCCTCCTACACACAGTGGATGTTTGCCCTCCTGCTTGGTAGCTTGCCAGCAGAGAGGGTTTTACCTCTGTATAAAGCAGCAATGTGAAGCCTCTGTCTCTGTGATTAGGCTCATCTGCAAATATTTTCTTTTCTGTGTTACCAATAAATAAGATACTGTCTGTAAAGTCTTTTTCCCCCAAATGCAAATCAGGTGATGGATGGTCGTGAACATCAGAGTCACTGTAACCTCAGTCTCTCCTGGAGTTTCATTTTTTTAATAAGATTGCATTATTTCCCTCCATGATCTAAGGTATACGTGGGCAAGCATTTGAGGTTTTAAAACCAAAATTTCCAGCAGGTTTTTCAACTTACAGACAGGAGTTTAGGCCTTAATAAGGCATAAAGCAACAGAGAGGGAGGAAGGCTGAGGCTCAGTGCATGATGCTGCCCAGCAGTGTGCACTACCCAGAGCAATTGGTCTCATTCACTTGGTGCTGCTGTGTCCTACAGAAGTGCCCTATATAAACGTTCTTTAATGGGTGACAAGTACAACAGCAGCTCATCAAGTGGCAATGTGGTGGATGTAGCTATAGACGTGGGTTCAGAAAAGGTCTGAAAAAATCCAAATGGCCTTCAGTGAGATTTTGAGACTGTTTTAGTGTAATCCTTTACCCTAAGCAGAGGATAATAAAAACACCTGACTCTGGCTCGTGCGTATCTCTACTGCACATCGAATTAAATGAAAATGCAGATATTAAATGGAACTATTCAGAAGGAAAATTCCTTAATGCACAAAGGTCTTCAAGTGAGACCGTTACATGCAGTACTTACCATTAAAAACAGTGTTATTCACCAGTGCTTACCACATAGTGGCATCTGAGATGTTATTCTGATAAGCTATTCTAAACAGATGGGTTAACTGTGGTTTCTTGGAAAATGTACGGTTTTTAATTGCGGTAACATTACCTGCGTTAATGGACATGGCAGGATGTGGGTGAATGTGTATTTGTACTTAAGGCTGTCCAATATTTTCCACTGCAAGAAGCTATTTGCTGCTGTTTATAGTACCACCGGGCTTTGTCCAGCAAGAACACAGGGGCCTCAGCTAGGTGGGTGTTTCAAACCGATGTTGCTTCTGAAGTGCCAAGAGCAGTGGTTTGTGCAGTCACGGTGATGTAGCTTCTCCCTGCCCCATCTGAAAGCCTCTAATGCCTTCTCATTTTGAAGTTTCAGACATGCTTTGCAATAGCGCAAGCTTTTGAAATGGAGTGGGGATTAGGGTGGTGTTAGCCCAGTGAAAATCCTTTTCACTTTGCCTGAAACACACACCTTAGGAGATATGTAAATATATGATCTGAGGAAGTTTGTTTAGCATCTGACAACAAATCTTCTTGATGCTCTCATATGCAGACAGACAAGCTAACTACATATTTTACCATGTAGCTTTGCATTCCACTTTTACCTTCTTGGCAGTTTGCCTCTCTTCCTTTATGTGTTATTTGGCTCAGTTCTTGCTTCTGTTACAGAAGCCCTCTTTTATTTTTCTATTAAACATAGGGTATTAAAAAATACATATAAATATCCACACACCTGATGTGGGGGGAGCCAGGCTTTTCTCAGTGGTGTGCAGTGACAGGACAAGCGACAATGGGCACACACTGAGATACAGGAAATTCCATTTAAACATAAGAAAAACCTTTTTTTAGTGTGGAGACGATCTAACACTGGAACAGGTTGCTGGGAGAGGCTGTGGTGTCTCCATCCATGGATATACTTGAAACCCAAGTGGACATGGTCCTGGGCAGCCTGCTCTAGCTGACACTGCTTGAACAGGGGGGTCAGACGAGGTGGCCTCTGGAGGTGGCTGCCAGCCTCAGCTGTTCTGTGAGCCTGTCAATACATCCAGATTCTGTAGCATGCATAAATATACATTAAAAAACGATGACCTCATGATGTGGCCCCGGGGACCTGGGCTTATCTCCGCCAGCCCAGGCTGCTGCCCAGCAGAGCCTCCCCAGCCTGTGTGGTGGTGTCACAGCACTTCCTCTCTGGCACAGCCAGGGTCACAGCAGGGACCAAAAACATCCTGAGACGAAAGGAAGGAGGAAAAGGATGTGGTCCAGCTCCAAGTTGCTGGGACTGAAGATCTTCCAGGCCTCCTTGGCAGAGCTGGTGGTTGGGGATGGCAGGCAGCCTCCTCCCCTGTCCCGGCGCCGAGGCACGAGGCTCACCGCCACACACGGCAGCAAAGGAGAGCAGGAGAAGAAAGGCATTGCCATGTGCATTGTGCCGGTCATGCAGACAGCTGGCTGGCACTTCATCTGCAGGGCCTTCCCAGCCCTCTCTCTCTCCGGGCTCCCTGGGAAAGCGACAGCAGCCGAAATAGCTGTGCATGGTAGGTAGCCCTTCCATTCTGGCTCTAGCTTCCACTTAAAATAAAAATAAACCCATACAAACCCTCCATAAATAAACAGAGAGAAAGGCTAAGTGAAGAGCATCCAAACTACTTTGACAGCAGCAGTACAGCTGATGACTGATTAGAGAGGTAGCTCACCGAAGCCCAATTATAATCTAGTGTTTAATTGCTCCTGGCCAGCGCCAGCCCCCTGGGCAGGAGGCAGCTGGCTGCCTGCAGTCCTCATACCCCAGAGGAGAAGGAGAAACAACTTTGCTGGCTCTGTGGGTTTTTTGTCTTTGGCACAATTTGGAAACAAATCACTCATCATTTTTATTGCGGTAAATGTTACTCTTTTTTTTTTTTCCTTTACGTGAGGCAACCTTTAATTAGCTGCATGAGTAAGACCACACCACCTCTCTTAAATGACTTAAATTCTATCCTCATAAGGTTATTTCTTTTGTGGGAAGCTAGCAGGTTTTTCAGCCCTGTCTGCTCCTACCCTCCTTGTGGAAGAGCCTGCTGCTGTGCTCCCCCCACCCTCCAATATTGCTTCCTTCCATGACTGCGACCTTCACACTTCATTTCGGAGGGAGAGGTGATGCCTCTGAGACCCTCCAGCACCTTGCTGTGCCTCACCCCAGCAGCAATGATGCTCCCTGGGGATGGAGACCCCAACCTTGCATCTGCCACCCCTGGGCTGCAGCATGGGGGGCAGCTAACTGCTGCCCCCTCAAGCAGCCCTGTGCTTTCCCAGTAAAGCCACGGGTAGCTAAAAAAAGCTGCGAAGGGCTACTTTCTGTCAGATTTTCTACAGCTGTCAAACCTCGCTTTTGAAGGGATCAGGAGAGGAGGGAGAAAGGATTGGTGGTCGTCAGCCCCTGAAAAATAAACTTCACAAATTACCACTGCTGCCAATAAATTGCTGTACCAAGAAGCGAATATAAGCAGTTAATTTGTTGTACACTATCAAGCTGAATATTGGTTTTTAATATACAAAAAAATATGTAACGCATATGCATTACAATATATCTTATGTATCACAGATGTAAATTATATAACTATTTGTATCTATATTATTATATCCTTTAAAAAAAAAAAATCAGTAAAGTTGACAGTTTTATCATCAAATTGCTGCAGGATGGATTCTGACAGCAACAATGCCATAGTGCCAGAGGCATCCCCTTTGCCTGCCCGTCCCTTGGCAGCCGTCCGTGCCCTGAGCAGCGCCAAGGGCAGGGCAGGGTCTGGGGGGCACATGGAGGCTGGTGTGAGCTGGTGGTTCAGCTGGTGCCCAGCCCATCACCCGTGGGTGGCAAGGCAGTGAGGTGCTCTGTGGAGACACATCCCCCCCCGACAGCGACCTGCACCCCTTGCCCCCCGGGCCAGCACGCTGCTTCTTTCCCTGCTCTCACCCCAGCAGCTTCCCCTTTTATTCTTCTTCTGCCTGGCGGGAAGGGACATTTTTTGTCCCTGGCTCCTTTTGCTTGAAACAGGAGTTCCCGTGTGCCTGCGCTATTTGGAAATTCTTGACAAAAGAGAATTCTTTTTCTTTCAAGCCCCCTTCTTTTTTTATCTCCGTTTCTGCCACCTGACTCTGTGGGGTCTGGAGCTGTGCCTTTCCTCAAAGCTGCCAGTTAATCCAGGCAATTCGGAGGAGAATGTGGAAAAGAGTGACCTGGGACGTTGTGCCTGCCCCTTGTCCTTGCTGCTGGTTTGCAGGTAGCCTGGGACAAACTGGCTTCAGTCCTCACTTTGCCTGCTCATAAAATGGGTCATTCAGCCTATTCTGCATCAAAGTAGTCCCAGGTGGGCAGGGAGCAAGATAGGGGGGAAAGGAGAGAAAAGAAGATTTTAAAAAGGAACAGCCTGATTAAAACTCCTTTTGAACTACATGAAGGTTCCCTGCATGGTCCAAACCAGGTTGAAAGCACCTGTGGATGCCACAGGCTTCCAGGCTGAACAGGAGTAAGAGCCACTTTTGTGCAACCACAGCAGCAGACTGCGAGTACCCTTGCTGGTAGCTGATCCTTGCACCCACAGCCACCCCCTGTCCCTGCAGCGCCCACAGCACCCGCGTTTCGCTACAGGAGCAGTGGTGACTCTCTGGCCTTCCCCATCCCATGGAGTGAAGGTCCCACAGAGATGCCAAATCCCGCGGGTCACAACTGCAGTACCGTCAGTGCACACAAGCCAGGAAAGACATCACACTAGAGCACTACCTGGGTGATCAGCACTAGTGGGACAGATTTTCATTTCTATTTTTAAAGCAATAGGCAAAAGGCCACAAACATCTTTATCTGGACTGGGGAGTAGTTTACCCTTTCTCTTATATGATGTAGTCACAGAATCCAAAGAGGATACATTGATTTTTATTGCTTTTACGTCAACTCTAATTATGAATAAAGTCCTTCCCAGCATTGTAGCAGTTAGTAGTTCAATCCTCAGGTAGACTTGTTTTTCTTACTTTCATTGGAGAATTAAGACAAACAAAAAAAATACAGAGTTGCATTTATTACATAAAATTGCATGTTCATTTAAAAGCTGGAGACTACTTAGTTTTCTGCCAGTCGGCCTAATGGATTTCATCTTCTGTGTTGGAGTACCAGAGAAGATATTGTATCATCTATGATTATGGGTGAGACTGGCTTCTGGTCAGTCTAAATAAACTACGTGGTGAGCTGGTTACACTGGGAGACAAAGCCAAAGCCCTGACATCACAGGGTGGCTGACTCATGACTGTTCGCCATCTCAGAAGGCCCCTGCCTGAAGGTCAGGTTTCCCTGCGTTGACTAATACTTAGTATGAATTACTCACATCAGGAAACGTGTTTGTCTGTATGGGATTTTTAATCTCTAAATGCAGACGTACTACAGTTAGGAGATATCTAAACGTGCAAGTTACACTAAAGGAGAGCTGTCTGAAGGTAGATGTGAATTATTGATATCTCCAGTAACTGGGCACCCAGAATAAAGAGTTTAGGAAAGTGGGGAGGTGGGATGCATTTCTACTCAGAAAGTGTTTATAGATATATATATATATATGTTTATATATATATATATAGCACATCTCTGTGGTCTTGATTACCTGTTGATCTCAAAGATTAAATTGCATTTAAATGCATTTTAATCTTATTAGTACAACAGAAGATGAATAAAACAGTGTTACAGGTTGCAACAGCCAAGCCCTAAATCCTCTTCCCTTGGTGTTTCCGACATGCCCACAAGGAGAGCGGGTGAGTACCACACAGGGTAACTGGTACGTCCGCGCAGAGGTAGTGGGAGCAAGGAGAGGGGAAGCAAGTCCCGAGTCTGTAATTTACCTTCATTGGCATGGCACTGCTTTACGCCCATTCAGCTCTGTCAGGAAACTCCTTGAGGATTCCTGGCTTGAAGGGTTGTTCTTATGGAGGACACATGGCTGTCTGCTCTGGGTTGGTTTGGGAGAAGCTCAGCACGATTCTTAATAAGGTTAGCACGTTTGCCCTGCCCAGAAAAGCCATCACTCGGGCCCAGTTTTAGACCCGGGAGCTCACTGGGTGAAATCACCCTTAAAGTTAAGTGTTTGCCTGGGTCAGCAGCTGTGTTGCCGGCAGGAATGCACTCCAGCTCTTCCAGGGTGCACACCTGGATCCAAACACTGCTCTCTCCTTTACCCCCTGGTCACCCTGCTGAATTCAGTAGTTCCCCAAAGTTCACATTTCTGCACCGACAGTGAACGTCAGCACTTAATCCAACTTAATGCTGTGCTTATAAAGACGAGCTGACATCTCAGGACTTTGTTCTGTGATTTTTTCCCCACTGTTTGTCAGTTACCTGCAGTAGGACCAGATCCGGACACACCACCACACATGCTGCTGCTTGCCAACTGTCCCAGGCTCTGCTCAAGGCACAAAGTGCCATCTGTGGCAACAAGGTGGTAAAATTTAGCAAGTGGGGTGGGAAGGCAGCACTAGGGGTCAGTACATCGGGTGTGTGCTTCTCAAAGACACAGTCCAGTCAGCTCTGGGAGGTTCGCTGGCTGAGGCTGCCTGGGACAACCAGTGCTGCTTCTGTCATCTATGAATGATGCTCTGCTTAAACTAAATGCTATTATTTCTGAAATACCGGCTTGCTCCTTCTCCAAACCAGGCAAAGGGAGTCCTAGGNCCCCCCCGTTAACTTTTATCCAGTGATGGTCTATTGCAAAGCAGCTTCTCGTAAAATACCTTGCAAGAAATTAGCCACGCTCTCACTGCTAGCCATGCTGAGGCCCTGTTGCTTTGTAGGCACTGTCATAGTGCTTCTGCAGTTGGGCCAGCACACTTTTTTAATTGGACATAATGCTGGGCAGAACTGCATGGGTCTGGGCACCCAAGTCACAGCTGGGAGGGTGAAGGACACATTAGCAGCACTGCATAAGGTCAGGTATTGTCTGCCTAAGGACTTCAGTATATCCCGCTCTTGAGAGCAGTCAGGGCTGGGGGAAAGGCTTTTATACATCAATATTCCGGCAGTTTTTTACCATGCATAGGAAATGCGGCTAATGCTATGTCACTATCATCATCTATGAAAGCAGTGCAATGACTGAAAGAGGCATGCAGTCAGGTAAATTCAGACGTAGTCAGCCCTTGTTTGGCTAAACAGTTGAGTCGTCCCAGTTAGAAACTTTGCACTTCTGGGGACACACTGGATGCACACAGGGAAGCACAAAGTGCTTTTCTCAGATGGGCTGATTATTAGGCTTTAATTAAAAGGAAGATCTGGACATGTGTCTGATCTTCCTGTAACACGCGTCCAGGTCTCATCTCTGATTAGCATTGCTGGGTGTTGGTTCCTGCTTTACTCCCACCAACTTATGTTGTGTAGTATAGACTCCCTACAGATGAGAAAATAAACTGGGTCAGGCACAAGGACTGTCTGAGACCTGAAATTTGGCTCTGAGAAATTTCAGTCATTGTTTTTTCCTTATTCTGAAACCATGGTGCTACAGATGAAAAGACTTGGTTTCGATCAAAATTTTTCTTTTCTGTTTAGAGAAGACATTTGATTATCAAAGAGAAAAATGTCCTTCAGATTGTGGGTTGCTGTGGTACAGGCTTGTTCAGTTCTTGTGATACCATCAAAAGGTAAAATTGGCCAGCAATACCATACACCACACCAAAAAAAAAAANAAAAAAAAAAAAAAAAAAAAGAGGGTCAGGAGAAACATGTGCTCGCACACATAAGTCCTTGAACTTCCACAAAGAGATATCAGGTTACATTTTGCAGTGTTTCCTAGGAAACCATTTTAGTGTAAAAGGAACTCTTTGTCTCCTGCTCTTTGCAAAATTGTTTGAACCACCATATCTCATAAAAGGTTGCTTCACAGGCAATTTATGCAGCATTAAAAAAAGCTCAATCTGCAGTTTGCTGCACGGTCAGAGGCAATACCTTTATCAGCAGCCTGAATACTTTAGATTGTATTTGTTGAGAATTGATAAGATTATGTCATCATTTCTAAAAGTCAGAGAAATAAAATCTTCGTGTTTTCTTTTTTATTTCTTTTCTGACGTGGAGTGCCTTTCTCTACCCAGCAAGGCAGTATTTAAAAAAAAAAAAAAAAGGCAGAAATTGTTTTGGGAAGCTCTTATCAGCCCCTTTTTACTAAAACGTTGGCTGAGGCAAAGGTGCATTTTGCTTTTTTTTTACTTTTGACCACAGAAGAGGCTGGAACAGGATTTCCGCAAGCGTGGCTCTTACTCCCTGGTGTTGGCTATTGCGTGGCTGTGCCCACGTGCTGATGTGTGCCACCTGCTAGCCCAAATCCAGCAGGTCGTAACGAAGGACTTGTCTGCCCTGAATTACCTGTGCCCTTCACTCCGGTAGGCCGTCCCGGTCCCAGGCTGCAGACGGGGAGAAAGTCCTCCATGGGGCTGAATACTAGGGCAGAGCTTGCAGGTCAGAGAAAGTTACCAGTTACTTCTTGTTATTTATCATTTTCCTTTAAATCCAGCACTAGATGTCTGCTGTTTCGTCTGAAGGAGGATGAATGTGAGGGCACGCAGTGCTTCCACCGCTGCCGGCAGGCTGGCCTGTGCTTCCCCTGCACTTTGCTTAAAGAGCTGACCTAATGAGTTTTGTTCCCTCCTGCAGTCCCTGTCATTTATAGTTGTTATAATTTCCTGTCATAGCTACTTTTTTCCTCCCCCCCCTTGCGATATTGCAGGGTTCAGCTATATGGCTGATGTGTTCTGACTGCAGCCTGCTAGATTTGTCTTCGTCTTAATATATTATTTATGATGCTATTATTCCTTGCAGCGGACTGCCAGCCATGCTCTGCATACAGTTGCTGGTCTTCCAAATGCATCATGGCCAGCAAAGGAAAACACTGATCTAATTGAATTAACAGTGGTGCTCTTAGCCTTAATAGAGTTTGTCATGAAACACTAAGCAGATGTGACAATGATCTTGGTTAGTCATATTTTTGTCCCTACTCCCAGACACGGTAACTGTTAGCCAGATCAGTGGGGAGGATAATTCTCCTTTGCTGATCAGTAATTGCGCTTACCTAGACCTGTGGCAATCGCTTTGGACTGATGGTTGAAATAAGCCAAGGACTTGAATAACAGAAAGTTTTATTTTCTGATAATAAACTTGGCTAATTAAAACAAGATGCAGATGGTACTGCCACCTAGCAATTTTCACCTCACTTACTCTGACTCCAATTATAGCCTTTCCCTACTGACTTACACTGTTTAAATTACAAAGTCAGGGGATAGATGACTATTTACCTGTTTCTATTCATACAAAGAAGTCTAACACATCATCGTTCTCCCGCACAAGGCATGTGATGATGGTCTTAGTACTTACTCTGAAAAGAAAAGTATATCTCCAGTCTTTTAAAAAAAAGGGAAAAAGTAATAAAAAGACTACTTAGAGACTCATTAGCAGACGCACGCGTCAGCAGGAAGCATATGAATATTACACACACAATGTGTTTCTCTAGCACTTGTTGGTTGGAACAGGTGCCATACTTCTGGGAAATTAACTTTAATTGGATAAATAGAAAACTGGCCTTAACTAAGCCAGTCCAACCCACTTTCTTAGCTTATTATTTTCTTTAGACACTCCAAAATACTTGATGTACTTGGCTGACTATTGCTTCTTCCCAGAGTGAAACACATTTACAAGGAGAGGTTAGACAATCAGCCATCAAGAATGGGTTAGGTTTGCTGCTTGATCCTGCCTCAGTGCAGTGGGGTAGACAAGACTACGTTTTGAGATCCTCCACATTGCTTTAAACAAGCTTTATAAGCAAGCTTTAGGGAGCAAAAATCCACGTCCAGCACTGGGAGAGAGCACAGAGTAATCCCGCTAATTCTGTGACAGAAGAATGATCTGGAATTGCATCCTAGAGATTACTTTGGCCATCAGCTGGACCGCTGTGTTGTTCCTAGTGTCAATGCATTACTGTTCTGGCACTTTATTCTGGCACCCCTTGTCATGGAGAATCAGCCCTCTGTATTGCTATCCTGCTGGCAGTAAAGTGCACTGAACTGCCCATGCTTTTCCTGATTGCCTACATTTTTTTCACGTAAGGAGCTTTCAGGTGCAAAATATTCCCTGCTCTAGAAGCTACAATGGGGCAGGATTTGCAACTGTATTTGAAACAACACTCTTGTGTAATTTGAAAAGGTATGCTTATTGGAGGAAGGAGGGAGAAACAGGGCGGTGGACCAGGATTTATTTATGGAGACCGATTGCTTGGAGTCATTCAGCTGGGTTCCATTTTGTGTAAAAAATATGTATGCAAATCAGCGTTGATTGGAAAGGAACTTCCATGCATCCTCGATGACATGCAAAATGAGGTCAACATGAGTCCCATTATTATGATGAATAAGGCGACATTAACTTGACTGAAGTGCTCAAAGCACGCCTGCCTTCACCTCAGTATCATCTTTGGCCTGTTCAGCTCCAGGGAGTTTCTGTGGTGTGGCACCAGTGGTCCCTACAGGGGACGGATATTGTGATTCAAGTAGACAGCGGGTAGCTCAAAAGTCTCCTCCCCTGTCAAAAGCCACCATACCTGAGGCTAAGGGCACTCCCTTTTCCCGGGGGCAAGCTCAATGGAAGGACCTTTCCTTGGCAGGGTGCTGCTGTGGGTGCCTGCTCTGCTCTTGGCTGGCCAAGACCCCACCAGGTCAGTGGGGTTTGGTGTACCCCATTTCCTCCAGTTCCTCTCCTGGTCAATTCTGCACAGCAGTATGATAAGACACGTCTCTGCCAGAGATCATGTGCGTGCCAGCGCAGAGGTGCACATTCGGGAAGGTGTTGTGAGGGAAAATTGCTTTAAGGGGCCAGGTTCACACCTTCCCTTGGGCAG
This sequence comes from Anarhynchus alexandrinus, assembly GCA_008711295.1. Lineage (NCBI taxonomy): Eukaryota > Metazoa > Chordata > Aves > Charadriiformes > Charadriidae > Anarhynchus > Anarhynchus alexandrinus. Next base: position 6,418,930 of record VUYV01000030.1, on the reverse strand, counting down.
CGCTTTGTGCCCACACAAGCAGAGCAGTTACAGACCCCATACGGCTTGTGTATTAGGGCATCCCCGTTCCCACCCTCCCTCCTTCATGCCCATGCTTTAAATGGACCTTCCTTTCACTAGCAACAGATGGAGAAGCTCTGCAAAGGCGGTAGCCAGTGCCACTGCTAAGAGGTGCTCTTGGGCCCTGTCCTCCAGGCAGCAGCCTGCAATCCTTTATAGACAAATATGAATACTAATGTTAAAATAGAGGTATATTAATCTTTGAATAGCTTCCCTAGGTGCTGCTTCTCTGATGCATTTCAAAGAAAGCTGGACAAAGTAACTTCACAGAGGACCGGCTGCAGGACTGAAAAAGATACATGTCTGAGCACCCGGACAGCATTCCCTTTCCCGTTTGCTGCGATTTTGGGAGCACATAGGTCAAATGCAGCAGAGTATGGGGCACTGTGTGACCATACAGTGGACCCTGTCCCCAGGCTAGGGGTCCCTCAGCATCACTCGGGGCAGCCTGCAAGGCCATGGCAGGCATCATCCCCATGTCCACACCACACATTTGCGTCCCAGTTTGCCTAGCTCAAAGGAAGCCTGCACCCGAGATAAAAAGAGATGTGTCTGTGGGCAAGGCACTGAAAAACCATGTTTGTAATGCTCTGCTCTTGTGTGTCACTGCTATGCCAAGGCTACCACCTTCAGAGTGTCCTTCAGGGAAGAGAGGGGGAGATGGAGCTGTAGACGGGCCTCCCACTTTCCACCAAGGAGAGCACGCCAAGACTTTGTGACTTCACTTTTTAAATCCATCATGTTCTGCTCCTTGAGGAAAGCCAGTACTTCACCACTTTCTGCTGAGCCAGTGTCAGGGCTACCCATGGTGCGGTCTGGGGGACCAGCACATATCAGTAAGGTTCTAGGTACAGAACAGGGTGTCCCGGCAGGGCAGGAAATCCTGAGAATGACCTCAGCAAGGGTAAATTGGATCCTTCATCTCTACAAGGTCACATGAAACTCACGTCACAAAACAAAATCACTAAGCCCAGTAACTAACATAAAAAAGCATTTACCTGTACTGTAATGGCCGAGTGTAAATGATCCACAGTTATACAAAATCAATGTGCAGAATGCAGGTATGTTTTAATGACTCCCAGGACGAGGGAAATTATATGCTCTTTTGTTATTTATCTGTTTACTACCATTTTCTTGCAGAATTAAAGTCTCTGGCAACATCCTCTAAAGCAGGTCTATGAAGCACAAAGATTTATGCCTGCTAAAAGAAAACACGGGCTCCTCCGTTTTTAATATGGAGATGAAGTCACATCTGTATGATGATCTATTTTGGTGGACCATGCGTGCTTAAATCCCAGCCTTGATCTTTCAAACTATCAAGTCTGCCATAAATATTTGATGATGAACAAGCTCATAAAAAGAAAATGCAGAATATGAATAGAGGGAGAGCAAATGCGTAATTCAATTTTTAATTACCATCACCTTACTGTAAAGTCAAGTTCATCTTCCGTGAGAGACAGAAAGCAACAAATTTCTTTCTCACCATAATCTGATCTAAATGATCAGCGTTGCATTCATTTGTATTTTTTAAGGAAAAGGATAAGTCGTTGTGGAAACAAAAGAACCAGGACACAAGAAATAAGGTAGAACAGTCTGGTTTTATTACCATATGTAATCAAGAGCCTTTATTTCACCTTTTCTCCTCCTTCTTTCTTTCTTTTTCTTTCTTGCTTCGGNTACATTAAGTTGTGAATCAGATGTTAGGGGGATGTGGAAATGAGGGGGAAACTGGTGACATCACGATACTTTACAACTTTACAACAAATGAGAGTCTGAATTTGTTGCATCTACCAGTGTATAGCAAGGGTGGAAAGCAAAGGCACACATAGGTTCATGAACCCCTCAAAACAAAGGGTGGAAGGGAACCAGGAGTGGGAAAGGACAAAACCAGAAGACCTGCTGAGTACAAAATGCATGTTCCAAGGTCAGCCCAGTAACTGGTGTGGTGTACATCGCAAAGGCAGATCGCTGCACAAGCTGTTGCCATGATTATTCGTCTCTATGTTTTTGGGAGAACGCTTTGTAGGGTAGTATCAATGGGACTGTGCATTTGGTGCTACAGGGGTTTGGAGCCTGGTGAAAAGGTTGCGAGTTGGTTCTTTAAAAAAAAAATGATCTTGCTACCTACTGTTTTCAAAGGGTTTTCTGTTTGTTTTTATTAAAACAACAACATTGCTTTGGATACAGAACTATCTACTCCAGTCTGCATAGTTCACTAAGGGTGAACAAAACTGTTTCATAAAAGAAGCCATGATGAAATGAAAGAACATGCAAGCACCCTTGTTACACACTTTGGTCTAGACCATCCAGACTTTATATATACCATCTATAAGCTAATGGACTTAAAATCTGTCTTTTCAGTCATTCAGAAACAAAACCAAAACCCTGAAAAACAAATGGAAGTATAAAATTTTAAAAAACAAATTGAAACAGAAATCACCTTACTCAAACAGACTGTTCAGTAGATATATATATATATATATAAAAAGCTTAGAAGCGATCCCCATCATTTTTCTACAGTATGTTGACACAGTTATTGTAACAGATTAAAAACACATCTACGTTTTTGCATAAACTGAAAGACTGGAAAGGAACTTACACACCTGCGCGCACACACACACACGCACACACCTGCGCGCGCACACTCCCACGCTAGCTACATGCACAGTCACACAAAAGAAACAAAGGAAAAAAAAAATACGTTTTTCCCCAAAGAAGTATATGCAGCATCCTGGAGCAGCAGGTAGCTACAGCAGGAGCCTGCCTGCCTGTCCTAGCTCCGTGTGGCCTGCGCTGCGGGACGTTCAGCTGGGCTTTCTGTGGGGCTTGGCCCCTCTCACCGGCGCTCATCCCCAGTCAGGGGACACACCAGCCCCGTGGACAAGGGTGTGGGTCACCTCCCTGCTGCCCAGTGAGAATGATCACCATGCTGACGCGCGGTAAAGGGGGAGTGAGAGGTGGGGGAAGGCAGAACCCCCAGCACGGTGCCTTGGGATCATCGCCGCTTGTGGGTGGTTTTGAGAGAGGACTTGGCACAGCTAGAAAATCTAATTGAAGTGGAAAGTATGGTGTAGCCTAATTTCTTGAGAGACACAGGGTTATGACAATAACCACCACGTTCTTCTTTGAATGTCTTTCTTTACTCCAGTTCTTGAAGGGGCTTGGAGGAGGAAGGATCAATAAATATTTGCATTACTCAAAGGGGAAAAAGAAAAAGGTTTTACATACTACAGCTCACAAGTATACACAACTGAGGGTGTAAGGCACAAATTTACATGTGGAAGAAAACAGGCTATTCACAGATATATTCCCACGAAAAACCCGTGTGATAAGACCATAATTTATGCATGGTAACAGCCGGCATATTAACTAGTTCACACTGTTTGAGGATTTTGTTTGCCGTCTCACATGCAAGGTGAAATGAGATGGCACATCACAAGCTGGTGCCTTCACAGAAAGTATTAGCTACTGACAAAGCCATGTTGATAGCAATGGTGCACAAATGTGCAGCTTTTAAGAGTTTCTCTTGCAGTTGCGTTAGAAGTTATGAACTTGCGGTATTTGTTTGTTGCTGTCTTAGGTCAGAGGCCCAGCCAGCTAATTAGCTGAGAGACTTAAATAGATATCCCCTTTTTTTTTCAGCTAATCAGGCAGTGCAGGCACAAAGTTCAGAATTCCAGCTCCAACTTATCTAACTTAGTGAATTCATTGGAAAAATAAAAGAGTTTTAATTACTCCAGTTAATGGGTTTCACGTTAAATAGGTATAACTTTCAAGGTACTTCAGAAGAGCTGCTCACAGGATGATATGCAGAAGTCATTTCCTTAGGAAAAACAAAAGTTGAACAATAAATAAGAGGAGTTACTTGTGTTAACAGTCATGTGTTATTCATTAAAAGAGAAGGGTAGCAGAAATCTATGACATAGTTTGCCCAACATGGCATTTAACTGCTGTAACCAAATGGCTGTAACACTGATGGGCATCATTTCACAGTACCTGCACGTAGTAAACTTCTGCCATTGTTAAGTCAGAGTTAGCTTTATCAATGGATTCTATTTTTTTTTTTTTTAATTTGTTTGTTTTTGTAATTATTTGTTTTGCTTTTCAGAGCACTCTTTCCCAGTTCAGGAATGCGCTGTGCAGCTGGGGGGCGGGGTGAAATGTCACAGTCATCTTTCACCTGTGTGCTTTTGGCTCAACGTTTGTGATGGAGGGTTAGTCTTTTGAGCAAAGAACTGGCAGGTTGTGGGGGCGAGTCCTGCAATTGCAAACCTTCAACCATGGGTCATATGGCTCGGGTTTAAAAAAATATTCCACTTTTCCCAGAGAGCAGAAATCCAACACATCTTCAGCTTGCAACAACCATCTTCTCAGAGGAGCGAGTGATAACAGTTGCAGAACACTGGCTTTCATGGGCAACCTTTGCTTAATTGCTGTCCTCCCCCCCTCCCCTCTGATTATGTACACGCGTCGTTGGGCTTCATGGACGTGGAGAGTGGAGCAAAGGAAGGTTTGGGAGGTACATCTGGCTTTAGTGAGGGTGTGCGTTTCAACCCCGACCTCGTCAGCGAGTTGTAGGTACTAAGACTCGGCTGCCGAGATACAGTCACAGCCTGTGCCTGGGCAGCGTGGACTTGTATTGAGTCCACTCGCTGCGGGGCTGGTGGCGGGTTGTCACCCCGGCCGAAACTCTGATTGCGGGAGAGGTGGGACGAGTTAGAGGAGTTAGTGTTGTTTCTTTTGAGGGTCGATGTCTGGTGACTTCTTGTGAGCGAGTTTGTAGGGTAGCTTCTCTTGTAGTCCACGTTGTAAGCAGAAGAGTGCATCTCCAGCCGCTTGCTCAGGCCACTCTGCGACAGCGAGGCACTCGGGGGCCCGAGGGAGGCTTCGCGCTGGGGTACTTTTGGTGGCATGCTGTCGAGATTTTCCACCAGGTTAACCCCATGGCTGGGGCTTTTGCTACTGAGATGGTCCTTGATAGTTTTGTACTCAAGAGTGGCATTCTGGTCCTCCACAGACATCTGAGCCCCATCACTCATTTTTGGCTGGTCAACATACTCATGCTGGTAGCCTTGCTGGGCTATGGGCAGGACCACAACACTGGGAATGTGGCTAGGAGAAGCCCTGAGGGGCAGGTCAGTTGGGATCACGGGCGAGGCCATTGGGGGGATATCTTTTGTGCAGGCATTGATGAGGTTCTGGTTTCTCTCCCATTCTCTGCTGCCACGGCTGGGCTTTCTCTTCTGTTGCAGGGTTGGGGTGGACTCAGGGGTTGGCAGGGCGGCCAGGTCCAGATGGTGCTGGTCAGCTTTGATTAGCATCTTGGCAGTGCTTCCTGGGGTAGCCAGCTTGCCATTGTGCATCAGAGGCGTGAGGATAGCTTCAGGCTTTGGCTCCTTGGACTGAGCATCCCCAAAGAGGCCACTGAGCTTGGTAACGCTGCTCATGGAGCCACGGCGTGAGTGGGTCAGCTCCTTCTCCTTCCTCTGCGAAACAGCCACATCTCTGCGGCGATGGTCACAGATGCAGTACACTATGATTCCCGAAAAGATGGCCCCCATGACAAAAGCAAGAATAACAGCAATGGCCAACAGGGTGACAGGCACCAGCTGATCATGACCCTTCAGGTAACTCTCACGAATCACTCCTGCAATAAACAGCATACAGTGGTTAAACAAACTAAGGATGGGGAAAAGCTACTTATCATTAACTACTTTGAACAAAGGCATGCCCTGGGAGGTTTGTTTGAGTTTTGCAAGGTAATTTTTGATCAGCTTGCCCAAATTTGGAGACACACTGTACCTGCCAGCTACATCTTGCATGTGCAGCCTTGGGCTGGCAATACAGCTTTCAGACCTGGAGTTGAAGACTACGAAGTTCAGGAGGGCAGAGAGAATTTACTTGCAGGGCAAAATGCCATTGGTTTGAAATCCTGGCCCTGGGCAACTCACACTGACTCAGCAGGTCAGAGCTATTATTTCTCCTCCTCTGACATAGTGCTCATTCCTCCCCTCCCTTCATCCGATCTCTGCTCAGCTAATACCATCTTACTTTTACTACGGTAAACCATTCACACTGAAAAACCTTTACAAGGAAGAGAGGAGACAGAAGCTCTGCAAATACCAGACAAGTGCATCCCACATTGTTTAAAGTTTCTTTCTCTGCTTGTCATTCTGTTCTATGTCATGTGTTTTAAAAGTCAGTATCACATGCCTGAGCTTCAGGAGGATGCTTAAATAACTATGAAAGATAGAGTACAGTGTTGAAATTTATTAAGCCTGCTAGATGACTGTCCTTACTGTTTTAATTTTAAAAGCTCTCTCTTGTTCTGAACATATGAATAGGTCAAAACCTGTGCTGAAGCCCATGTTTTCGCAGCTGAAAGCCTGACTCTAAAGGCCTCATCTTGCGGTCCTGTGCTGTGGTCAGAGATCATTGTCAAATCTTACTTGGCCTTCCAAGCACCTGCTGTCAGAGAAGGCATCTTTGGCAGAGCGCGCCTCCTCCATCTGAAGTCCCTGATACAGCATTAATCAATACCTTGAATTTCTGAAGAAAGTAGTTTTTCTGACATAGTTGGGCACTAAGCCAGCAGCACTAATGAAAGACAAGCACAGAGCCTCTAGTTGGCTTTTTTTCATTTCTGGTTTTGTTCTTAGTGCTTAACAAGGAGCAGCCACAGCCTGACAAGGAGCTGAAGGAACATCTCTTCCACCTCTTTCTCCAGAGAGGGTCCAAGTGCCAGGGCATTAAAAACTCCATATACTCCAAGGAAATGTAATCCTTGTCCTTATTACAGGAGAGAAAGCAAGAAAGAAAATGTACCTCCAAGCCTCTCCTGAGACTTCATGAAGATACAAAACTTTCATGTTGTAAATCAACTCCTTCTAGAATAATGTCTTTTCATGCATTTGGCAGACAAGGTATTAGTAGCCCAGAATTAGAACCAAATGCAAAATACTCCTCAGAAAACTATGTTAAAAGGGCACTGAAAAGTTGCCACTATCTCACAGAAACCTTTGATATGTATTCTGGCTAGGTATAGTATTGCTTCTGTAGCATATATTTTTCTGTCCCCATTTAATTGCAGCATTTAGGTGGACAAGGGATATTTGCTTACAAGATAGGAACTTTATATTTAAAAGCAAAACAGCTCTTCAAATCATAAGCCCCTGTGTGTGACATCACAGCTGGTTGCCACGGAAACTACTGTGCTGTGACAAATAGAGGATTATGATTTCATGAGAAGAATAAATAGAAAGAGTGGATGACCGCTTAAGAAAATAAGATCCTGCATTCATACAAACGTCTTAATAGTAAAAAAGTAAGGGGAGGAAAGTAAATCTCAGGAAACAATATATAATTAGAAACAATCTTTAAATTAAGTGTTTCTAAGAGAACCCTCTTTTAAAGTCCAGCAGCCTTTTAAGAGGCAGGTTTTTCTGTTCTTTGTCAGCAGCACTTAACAAGCAGAGGTAGAACAGAGCCCTGTAATCTAAATCCACATAGAAAATTGCTGTATATAGACCAGAAACACAGTCTAGTGGTTACGGCGCAGTCAGCAATAACTACATTTTACTGCAAGGGTATTGGTCTTCTGTGGACATTACACCTGCTGATATTTCCATGCTAGAATCTGCAGCATTTTGAGACTAAATTTATTTACTCTTGTAAAACTGTCTGTGGTCATTAGCTGGAGAATCAGAAATAAAGAGTCTTAAATGGGTGGGAAGGATTGTCAGGGAAGTGTTAAGTCTTATCCAGAAATGCATTGCTGGGCGTGAAGTTAAGGAAAGCTTCAGCTTAAAAAAGCCTAATTTCATGGACACCTTCCATGCACAAACTTGTCAGAGATATGCCCCTTTGAGTATATAAATCCAATGTTTTTTGCATGAAGAAGACTTAAAATCCCTGCTCAGTGCCCAGCTAAGGGTGTAAGAACCTACAGTCAAAGCCAGCAAGGGTTCATGAAAGGAAAGTCATGCCTTACTAACTGTCCTTTTATTTATAGACTGGGGGACAAGAGGCTGGAGTGCAGCCCTGCAGAAAGGGATCCAGCGGTTTTGGTTGATGGCAAGCTCAATACAAGTCAACAATGTGCCCTGGTGGCCAAAAAGGCCGACTGTATAAAAATACTAGAATGTGTCCAAAGGAGGGCAACAAAGATGGTGAAAAGACTACAGGGCATGACTGATGAGGAGCAGTTGAAGATACTTGGTTTGTTCAGCTTAAAGGAGACCTCATTGCTACTTAAAACTTCCTCATGATGGGGAGTGGAGCAGGAAATGCTGATCTCTCCCTTAGGTGTCCAGTGATAGGATGCAAGGGAATGGCTTAAAGGTCGCATCCATGCCTGACATTTCCTACGGGCTAAGTGAGGTTGCTCTCCACCCTCAGCTTTCTGCTTTAGGCTAAGTCCTGCTCTGCAAATGATAGCCTTAACCACGAACCTGCATCACTGCATACAGACACAACATGAAATCTTCAGTTTTATGTTACCAACAGGTATTGAATGATTACAACTCATGTTACAAAACTTCCACATAGTTCAGAGTGAGTGACCATATGTTCAAGAAAGGGGTAGCTGAAATGATGCCGCTCATGCTGCAGGTGTTTTAATCAGCAGAAATTTATGAGGGTCTTAAAACAGCCTGATTCCAGCTAGTTTCTCCTAAGCTCAAACTTTCCTTATGTTTATTATGTTTTCTATACCAGAGTTAAAGGATATTTAACATCAGTGGCTTTGCTCTAGGCAGGCAGAACTTCTCTGGACACAATGTCAGGTTAATGATATAATTTATTTTTTATCATGGATCACATCCGCGTGTCTTTAGTTAGCAAGCAACCCCAACAACTTTAACTTAATTGAAGTGAGATAGGCAAGATTTGACCCTGCATTAATGTTTATGGAATAGATACAATTAAGTAATGAAAAAGTATGAGGAATGTTCAGCATCCTACTGTCACAATCACAGCGGGGGAAAATCTAATATGAAATAAGCTGATAATTGCAGTCATTGTCAATCAACATCTCAAGCCCCTAGCATCAGTAGTAACTGCTTTCACAGACAGTGATGAATAAGCGAGTGATCCCAACTATGTCCCCAACACAAGACAGTTTGAACGCAAACAGACAGGACAGTGTTCGTGCCACTTCACAGACTGCATTGTGTGTGCTTTTACCTATCCTGCAGTTCCTAAAGAACAACACATTACCCAAGGCTCATCATTCATGAGCACTCATTATTCAAAGAATTAAAATACATGGAGAAAATAATCAGAAAAATGTAGGGCCTGCATTTTTGAAAGTCAAGTAACGTATTCAGACTCCCAGCTTTGAGGAAGTATCTGCTATTGGAAAGTCTCATAGCTATATATTGCCTGACATCCTTATAAAATGCTATGAAACCAGACTGTAAAATATGCTTGATAGAAACATAACTATATTATTTTTATCTTATATTTAATAATAACAAATTATTCTAAATTTAAATACTTATACTTTTAAAATATTATGTCTAGTACTTTCCTGTTTGCAATATGTTCTTTCCAAATATGAAAATACATTGCTTATTTCATTTTATGTGGTCTGAACTGCTCATCCATACTCTTGACTGTTTTCTGCAGGACATGGAGATGTATTACCATGGATAATAGCCAGCTATTCTTTGCAAAGGGATATTGTTGACAGAATTACCTGTATTAACACTATGCTTGGGAGAGGTCTGGTGGTAAAAATAGTAGTAAAAGTGAAAAAGCTTCAAAGACATAGATGAGGTTAAATATTTGCACCTTCAAGGATCAGACCTTACATGTCGCTAAGGCTGCAAAAAAGCTGACACTTACCTACCTCCCTGAAGTCTTCCAGTTAAGTCAAGTTCTGTCCCTTGCAAATCGCAACTGGGCTTACGACTTCAGGGTCTTCCCATGTGTGTTGTACTATTATTTCTGGCTACTAAAAGAGTCAGGCTAGTCACCTTCTTCTGATAGACAACCTGATCCTTCCCTCGCTAACTTTCTGTAATTTCATTCCATGTCCTTTTGTCTGCATCTCCTAACATCACAATTCATTTTATCAGTCAGTATGCTCTGTACTGTAACAGTCTGGAACATGCAAAATCACCTCTTCTTACTCATCTAATGAGAGAGAAGACCTGATATGGTATTGTATTATTCTGCTATACATAATTCATTCTTTCTCCCAGCAGCAGGTAAGGCACACAGTGTTGGCTGGCTGGTTGGTTAAGAAGACATCAAGAAAAATGTTTCCAAACCTTCAAAGTGTTTCAAGTCTGAAACGAGCTAGTGCTTGGATAAATCACATGAGTAGAGTACTGATCTAGCTTGTTCACTACAGGTAGTTGTGGAAAAAGCAAGAAGTCGTTAAATTTTATGTCAATAATACCTTTTCTAAAGTTCGGGAAAAGGTGAGAAGCAGGTTTGTTGAATGTCTCTGGGTGAAAATAAGAGAGAAAAGAAAAGACCAGAGGTGCTACAATGATACAGATCTACTGTATACTAGATTATAGTAAGCAGGAAGGAGATCAGGCTTTTTTTCACCAATTAACAGAAGCATTCAAGGGTTGGGACTGTACCCCTATATCTTCTAAAAAAAACAAGTTAAAAAGCAAGACGTGCACAGTGCTGAAAGTAGTATTGTATGAAAATGCTGATGAAGCTATTCTGGGCATGGTCTGCTCCTTCTAATTCTAACAGGAAAGAACTTCTGAGGGCAGAAACGTAATTAGAATTAAATAATCACAAAGGAATAGAGTTCATCATTCAAAAGAATACATGGCATGAGCATAACTGAATAAGAATAATGAATATCAGTACAACAAACTTCAGTAAAAGAGGACAGATAGGGCAAGACATGATGACTGAAGCATTTACTCGTTTTCCTCCTTCACTTTTCAGCAAAAATCTCAACTCTGGTCTGTGATCATAAATGTAACAGTCAGAGAGTAAGTGTCGACCAGAACATAGAAAAGAGGTAAAAATATTTAGATAACGTAGAGTTTTCAAGTTGCCTACAGGAATTTGTCCCTGACTGCTTAAGGAGCTAGCCAAAGCAATTTCTAGACATTGTGCAGTATCCTGGAGAACGCCGGAGGAAGTATGAGCATCAAGAGCTGTGGAAAAGGACAAGCATATCACCTGCCTTTAAGATAAGCCAAAGGGAGGACCTAACAAATGACAGACCTGCCAGTCCAATTTTTTGAATGGGATGACACTACAACAAGTGATTAAACAATCAATTTTATGAGCATCCAAAGGATGATAAAGTAATTATAAAAAAAGCCAGAGCAAATTTGCCAAGATTAAATTACATTAAACCAGACAAACTTCCTTTTTTTAACAGGATAAATGGCTTGCTTTTCATGGGGAAACATTAAGTATGATACCCTTTGACTTCTGTAAAGTCTTTGACTTATTTTCTCAGAAGCAAATGAAAGTGAGCTAAAACCTGCTGAAAAGCTGCAGTTGAAAAGTATTGATCAAAGGTCTACCTGGAAAGAGATCTGAAGCAAGGTGTCGTCTCAGGAGAACAGCAATTAACAGGCATCTGCAGAAAGGACACCTCAACTCCAGAGGCCCAGCAAAAGAGCTGTGTCCTTTTAGCATGCACCGTATAAAAAGAGACATCCCATGATAAAGCCTAAATTCCTTTGTCTCATCTGTGATCAGGGACAGGGATGGCAGAACATCAAGAAGAGCCCCCCAGTCACATTCCTCTATGTCTAGGTTCTGGTGTATGTTTTGCAGTGATCACAAACTGAAATTCCAGCTTATAACCCTCGCAACTGCTTGATGAATGAAAACAAACAACGAACCACTTCCTAGTTTGAATAGCGCAATGTGAGGCTGTTTTAGTGATATAGTAGTCTGGATACTGCCTTCTTTCACAACCAAGCTGACGTCAGTGAGAATAACAAGCGCAGGGCAGAAAGCAATACCTGGTCCCGTAACTACCTGTCACCAAAAATAACCCCTTTCATTTGAAGCACTACAGTTAGCTGCAGTGTGGACACAAAGACAACACTGTCCCAGAAATGATGTATGGCTGTGAGAGGTGTACCCCGGACCACATGAACCAAGAACGCTCTGTGATCACCTCCACAGGGAGCTGTCATTGTCCAGCTTTCCAAAGTCATCTGCAACAGATGGTAAAGTCATAACCCCAAATGGTGGCACACATGAAACTGAAACACAGAGCTGGGAAATGAAGAATGATATTTTGGCAGGAAACTTGGGGAATAACTATCAGGGAATACGGTTAATATTTATGCCTAGACCACACATTAACAGCAGTCAGGGAGTGAGAGTCATTGCTGTCTTAAACTTCACCTCTCTAGCTAAATGGGAATGAGACCACTTCCATCTCCAACACCTACAAAATCACTTGAGACTTTCCACAGAACAAGTCATTGTTCCAGAAAGGAACAATGATTTCTTTACTGTTGTTATTTAAGGGGAAAACCTTGCAGTTAATTTCATTCTTCAGCGCAAGCTTCTCTGTCTGATGTATGTCTCCCTCTGCTTAGACTTGCAAGAAACACTGGTATAGACTCATTATGAAAGGAGGTTTTTATGGGCTTCAGAATATCTTTTTTAAATACCACTGAATAGGTTTTCAACATGTGTCTCCAGGTGTTAGAACTGTGTTTACAGGCAGTCTCATGCTGCTAAAAGACTATTTCAGCCTGGAAAATCCCTGCAGGTATTAACAAGCTTTCTTCATCCCTTTTAACAAGCAATAGGAATAAAAAAAAAATAAATCACATGAATTTAGACTGGACACCCTGATTTAAAGTGATAGGAAATTTAGGAACGACCAGAGTCTACCAAGCATTTCTGAGATCTTATTTCATTGTTTTTCTTGAAGGAGTAATTTCAAGGTCTGACATAAACCAACCGCATTATAATACCAATGATTTGATATTTGTGACTTTATTGGAACTGCTTTGTTGAAAACAGTAAGTAAGCTTTTTCCTTCATCTTCCTTCTTGCTGCAAGGACTTGTTCTGCTGACTCAGTGCAATTCTACCCAGTATTCGTTTTTCTGGACTCTCAGTGTCACCAGCTAGAAAAAAACAGCTCAAACTTTCATAGTTAAAGCTGCTTGCAAATGCTTTTTTCCCCCCTCCCCTAGCAGTAAAGCTGTACTGTTGATTTGTAAAGGTCTGCAATTCTAAGTTTTGCATGACTGTGCTGAGAAGAGCAATCCATCTCCCCCCAGATTCTGCCCTACAGCTCTCAAAGACAGTTGCCCAAGCTAGCAGTCTGAGATACCCAGCAAATAAAAAGAGGATGCATGGGCTGGGAGAGATGAATGAGTTGGGTAAAGAAAAAACCTTCTGTTAGGAGAGGCCTGGGGATCATTAGAGGTATGAGGAGAAATCAGAACTATGAAAAGAAAATAGATATAAAACGTGCCTGAAGTAACATGTAACAAAGCCTTGAAAAGGATCTAAACAATCAGACAAGGCATAGTGGCCTCTGTCAGGGGTTTTTGGCCCTTAATCAGATTTATTTCAGAAGCAATCCCTCCAGGATAGGTTCATCTATTGATCTCTAAGGGTGGTTTTATTTTTCCTTTTCAACTGGTCCAAATTATACCACTTCTCTCCACTTTTGATGAATGACTGTCGACATGACTTTCTACAGAAAAAAGATGGTTGTAATTTACTAAAAGAGGGGAGATCAACAGGTGGCTTTGCTTTCAGTGAGAAGATGGAGAACGTTCATTCTTGTATTTTTTTAAGCTAGATAAATTAAGCAAGAAGGGTGAGAGAAATGACTCCACCCTGTCCATATGAGATAACCCATGAGTCCTGAAGTAACATTTTCAGAACCAATTTCAATTATGTATTTTTAGTTTGACTATGAACCTGCAATCCAATTATTCTTCTGCATGCCACAGCAGCCATACAAAACTTACACCATGACCACACTTGTGAATTTTGAGAAATTAGAAACAAGCAGTTCTTTTTTGAAAGAGAGTGTTATAGATGGAAATTACAAGATCAGAATGAGTAAATTAATGCTCAGACAACTCCCACCACCATTGAAACAAAGGGGAAGCAGACCTGAAAAGGACTGGAATAGCAAGCTCTTAGTGCTTTTTTAATTGTGTTACTTCTATGTAGTATCTCTGTAAATAAACCAGTTTATTAAGTTTGCAGGTACGGGAGAAGGTTTGAGATACACAGCCTCCTGGATCTGTAATATAATGATGAAAGTCATTACAGTCCTGAAGCCAGCTCAATTTTATTTGTCCCAGCGGCTAGGCTCAAGGCCAGCTCTTGCACTGGAAAGTGCTTGACAACCTTTCTCCCACTGGCAGGTGGTATGCGGTGGTTGATCATTTTGAACTTTTCTGATTTCAGTACTTTCCTTCACCTCTCACCCTCTCCCAGTGTGCAATGATAATTTTAGATGCCTCTGTGTGATAGGGAATAGGCAGACATAGCATGTCCTTTAAAAAAGTAAAACACGGGCATTCACAGTAGTTAAAACAAGATGTATGAAACCCAAATGTCAAGGAAAATTAATTCTTTTGTAGCTTGTCTCGGCAGAGGCAAACTTTATGCTGCTTTGCATCTTAAAACACAAGTTTCCTTTAAAGTCTGCTGCATTTCCTCTAATGACGTAAAAAAAGCTCAGTGCACATTCTGGGACCTTTCTACTATGCCTGGGATGAGCTTAAACATATCCAGATGCTCTTTATTAGTTTACTTCAGGGGATCTTTCACAGCTGGGTTAAACCAGATTTACATATGTTTGGCTGAATATGCATGATTTCAGGGCTCCAGAGAAGTTGTTGTAGCCTGCAAAGTGAATCTCTCATCTTCACAGTTCCCCTTTCACTGCATGGAGCTCCTCTGATAGCGCAGAACAAATGCTGGGTTTTTGTTAGTTCTCCCCCCCCGCCCCCCCCACACTGCTGTGGGCATTATGTATTCTGGGCAGCCCAATGCCTTTCTGGAAGCAGTTTTTATGAACAGTGTCAAGAAAAGAGAAGCTGTCACTGAGAAATTCTGTGGCTTTTCCTCTCCTTTTTTACAGCCTGTTTTGAACTATGGCCTTTCTGTACAACAGGGAAAAGTGAATTTTGCTGAATGTCAACATAAGCAGCTCTGCTTAGCAGGCTGAAGCTCAAAGCAGCCTTATGGAAGAACTGGGGTTAAATTTCAAACATTGCATAAGACCTAAAAGCAAAAACTGTCTCCTCATCAGCTCTGATTTCTTCAAAGACACAAAAATGGAAATGCTAGTTTTGAGCCACTACTGTGACTGAACACATTACAGCTGAACTAACAAAGGAGCCATCTATTAAACACCTAAGACATTTAGATAATAACATTATACCCTATATATCCTATCCTATGAAGTCCCTGGAAATTATTATTGAACTGTTGAGCAACTATGTGACCAAGCCAACAATGTTTACTCATGTACACAGACTGTATTTCTTAGGGATAGTCCACAGCTAACCCCAACGTGCCCGTGCATGTTAGGAACGTGGCTGGACCCTGCATTAGATCTGCTTTTAGAGAGCAGAAGGATGAAACCTCTTCTGTCACTAAAACACCAGCACTGTATATTTTGTGGCAGAAAGCAAACACTGTGGATTAACTCTTCATTTCTCCTACACTCATGAACACTGCAGGTGTAGTCAAAAGGCCTGGATTAAGAATTAAAACATGCCCCCAGTGATCAGTAAAAGATGACTGCTTCTTCTAGAAATATTTGCAGTGCTGGTGCTGTAGGCAAAAAATAGCTTACACACGTCTGATGTACGTTTTATCATTTCCCTCTGTATTGCAGTCCCATAGCCTCATCTGCCTTTGAATACATTAAGTGACTGAGGAATTGCGATGAGTTTGAAACTCTGGCCATAACAGTCAGCAGGACTAATTTTACTGCTAGTTTTTTCCCCGTATCTCACGATTCTTCCCATAAAAATACCAGAAGCCTTCTTTCCTCTCAGTCACATTCACTCAAATCGATTAAACACCTAAGACGTTTAGACAATAACACTATACTCTATATATCCTATTTTATGAGTTCCCTGGAAATTATTATTAAACTGTTGAACAACTATGCGACCAAGCCAACAATGTTTACTCATGCACACAGAGTAAAAATTTTACCTCCAGTAAAGCAAGAAGGGTTACTCCAGCCACATCCTGAGGTAAAACACAGCATTTCCCTGATGGACTTCTCCTGGCGCTGCTATCATCTCTCTCTCACTTACATCATTTTCTGTCTCCAGTGGTGGCTTCCTTCATGCATTTTTCTGTCTGTCAAATTTACAGTTCTCTGCATTTTTGACCTTTTTTTTTTTTTATTGCCCCTCCCTCCCCCCAACTTGAAGGCACTGCATGTACATTTATGCTTTGATGCCATAACTTCATTGATGTTTCCTGTCTGTGAATTTTTTTAACATGCACACTGATTACTCCCACCAGTCTGCTTCCCTGGATGAGATGAACCCGTAGCTTCATCTCAGAGGACATCCTCCAGCAAGCAGGTACCTGACCCAGCTCCAACAAAGCTGCACTGGGGCCAGCAGCAATTGAGCCACAGTAGTGTGTGCAAACCAGTGTCTTCTCTGACACACATTCAAAGCCCCTCCAGACATCCTCTTGACTATCCAGCAGCAGGCCAGGCAGATGTGCCTGTATATTTGCTTTATCACATATCTCACAAGCAGCATTGTCTCTGCAATACAACTACTCCCCCAGCTTTCCACTCAGTTCTGGTACTGGACCAAACCTCCGTTCTCTGGATTTACTGTACTGTATGTTCAGTTTCTGCTTGTGCTCTTCCTTTAAGCCAGTATTTTCCACCGCTGCAGGCAGCTTGCACAGCTAGTTAATCAACATGAACATAGGTGCTATAACAAGGAACATGACTGGCTTTTTTCATATCTGTAGACTAGTTCTCAAGACGCGCTTAGTGATCTACAGATATACAGATTTCCATGTGAGAGGTTAAAGCCTCGTTTCTTTCCTAGCATTGGGACCCTAACAAATTTTATCACAATCTCTTTTCTCTCAGTAATATATATTTATTCTCTTTTCTCCTTTCTAAACACAGTATAGGTGGGACCAAATCTTTTGTGGAGGCACAGCTGATGTTATCAAGTTGTCTTGCCATGAGCAAGTAGAGATAAACTGTATTGTCTTTCCAGTTCTCAATGCTGGGTATATGAAAGTACCAACTGATTTGGTATTAGCAATTTAGTTCAATGAGTGAAAACTGCACGATGAGATATACAAATCCCCCTGGGTAAGGAAAATTAATTGGTCTTGCTGGATGAGTGCCTCAGGGCATTGCCTGTAGCTTGGTCATCTTTAGACAAAAAGCATATAAAGTGTTGCAGGACTGTAAGACCTCTTTAAGACACTGAATAGAGGCTAGTGTTTTGTAGAGATAAAGCTGAATGTTATCTGCGAAAAAAGAGCAGTGCTCTTTATGTTCTTTATTATGAGCCGTGATTGCCCAAACCTCTGGGCAGGCTCTGTGGTGAATGCAAGAGGTTCAGTGGGGCGAGCCTGCAGCAGAAGGGACAGAGGGCACTCCTCCTTTGAGAGCCTCTGATTGGGACTCATTCAGCAATGAATACACATGGAGAATTGTTGAACTGTTCGATGGGAGCTATAAGCTGGTAGCAGGAGTTAAATTTCTCCAGTGCTGACCACAGGCTCAAAGAAACTACCGATGGCCTTTTCTGCACCACATGACAAGACCACTTCTGTTAGTTTCTTTACAAACAAGCGGTACTCAGTGTTTACCCAGCATCATGGCTTCTGTCTCCCTCACCCTGCTTGCTTCCAAACAGGAACTCAGTATAGTTTTCTGATTTAAGAATAAGGAAACACCTGGAAAATATGTGCTTCTCAAAATACTTTTGGAATTATTTTAATGAAGGCTGCGGTGTGCTGCTGTTCAGGAGGTGTTTCTGTGCACGCTTAAATTCCCTGTCTGTGCTGGTACTGTTTATTTAGTAATTGCAGATCTTTCAGGCTCTCCAAAAAAACCCCTCTGTTTCTTTCTACAAGAACATGATAGTGAATAACAGTAGCTTTGTAGGGCTTTAAAAATGTGCCTGCTTCCCCCCCTTTTTTTAACAGCTGTTCTTTTATTTTCTATCACAATTGTGGGTAAGATGGGATGGAGCATGAACAAGATGGCATATTATTGACAGCATGCAGCTGGTGTTATTTTCCAATTAAAAAAATCCTTGTTGGGCATATGAAAGAAATCTCTAGTTTATGCCCAGTTGTGACAATGCTATCAAGCTGCACCTTCATCTGACATTTTATTTCACAGAAGATAGCAGTCTTTGTTTGCTGGTGGGAGAACTGCAGTTTAATATCCAGGGGTAACCACTTTGTAGACGTGGGAGGCTGGAACTGGTCTGGAGGCTATCCGCTGGGACTCACTATTTCAGAGTATTACAGGTATCCTTCCCAGCCAACAGAAAGTTGGTGATGAATGTGCTGTTACCCATTTCCAAATGTTTGCTGTATTGTACAGCTGTGCCAGAAATGCCTCTTAATGCTTCCTGAGCAACTTCTCTATAAACTGCCCTAAGCTCTTCTAATGCCAATGGAGCTGTTAAAATCTACTTCAGCGGAGACTCTGACTTATTCTGATCTGCTGGGGCAGGGAGGGCTGTCAGACTATCAGCTGGTGGTTAAAGTGCTTATCAGTCACAGCACCAGTGCTCAATGTACACGGAGTTGTCTGTGTATTTAGTTGCCTAATTGTGACAAGTCTCTTCTGGGTATGAGGGACTGTGATTTTTCAAAAACTTACAGCTTGGCCAATGAAGCTCTTTTTTCCCTCATGGGGATGTCAGGATGCACATTTTTGATATAATGGTAAATTTGCACTATCTGCTTCAAAACTTCTCAATAAAATGCCCTTAAGGCTCTTTTTGTAACATGAGAATAACAACATGTTTTTCCCTATCCTCTTTCTCAGCTACTGGCACAGAAAATCTTAGAACACATGACTAAAATCTAGCAAAAGTCATAGCAACAGTAATTGGATACCAGAGACGATAGTGTGTCACTAAGTGGCTATCAAAGAGCTCGAAGTAACACCTGCCTAAACACCTGACTAAACTAAGGATATTTACAGGAATGACTACTTTCCAAATGGCATGACATTTGTTATCTGTATTTAATGTTCAATAAAATTAACATAGCAAAATCTAAATTATGCCCTCTCCAAGTTTTTCTTTTTTTAATTAACTGCATGCTGTTAATCAGCGAGCACCAGCCCATCCTGACATAAAGAATTAAGCTCGCCTTTTTTACAGTCTTAAAGAAAACTAAGAAAAAAAGCAAAAGAGTCAGTCAGGATCCGTCCTACATACTGAAAGGGATGTTGATACCATTCACTAGAAGGCTATCTATATGAGAAGAATGTAGGTGGTGTTTTCTACAGAGGCATGTAATTACACAGTTCACAGTCCGCAGATCATATTAAAAGTGCTCTGAACCAGGACTGTCAACATTTAGGTTGTTGTAAAATTACTACAGGACAACTTACCTATTAATTAATACAATTACTGAAACTAGGCATATCCTATATGAGAAAAATGAATTATTCAAATATCTTTAACAGTATATTGACATTTTAATTGTACACTGGCATTAACTTAACACCAAAAGGCACTTTAGTGTCTTTCAGCTCCTAGATTTTCTGCTCTTAAATCCCTTCAAATTTCAAAGCCATTTTGGGAATCTCTTATTTAAAGGGTTAGGTTGTCCTCCCAATTCAGCATCTTTGTGTGGCACAACATCTCCCTGTACTCAATACAAATGCCACCAAAATGAAACCAGGTGTTACTTAACTAGCTATTTCCAGATAGAGCAGTGGTCCTGTGGGGCCAGCATACCCTATAGCGAATTCCCAGCTCCTGATAAATATGTCAGTGCTACAAGGGTCAAACAAGAGCACGAGACAGTCTGTGTTCTCCACCGAGCTGTCCTCACTGGGTGACTGTGGACGAATGCAGCTGGGGATCTAGTCCATCACACAATAGCTCTAATGTGCTGAACCCTAAGCAGCTGCCTTGACAAATTAGACGTGGCCTTTTTTATTGAAAAAGCAGATCAAGGTCCCGGGGCAATGACAGTTTTTCCCTGTTTTAGTAAGACAAGCTTCTACTGCTCATTGCAGCCTGGAAATGGATAGCCTGACTTTAAATCTATGCAGGCGCACAATTACAGGTCAAGGATACCTGCTGTTTCCTGCAGCCACATTTGACATCTGATGAGCTCTATTTTAAACTTCACCCTTCTTTTATTTGTAAGATCCAGTAATTTGGGGACAGAAAAACTCTGTTGATAGTTTTCATAACCAGGTATTGCACATTGACACAACCTCTTCTATTACCAATGATGGTTTTTTGGCAACTAAATAGCAAATGGCTCTTGGTTCTAATCTTGCTACTCACGTTTCCACTTCTGCTAGTTAAGTCTGAAATCCATATGGTTAGTGAAATCTAGAAACATTTTGATTTCTGAAAATTTTAAGTTAGTGCCAGTGCTGAAGTACAGGCATTTCTTTAGGTGTGGCACAGGCAGTTGGTGTGAGTTGGAATATTCCCCCTCCATTACTTTGATTTCCTCATCCTTGACTATCTTTTCAGTGAAAGCTTTTCCTGTCCTTGCACTTTCAGAAGGTTACTACAGAAAATCTATGACTAAATGAGCTGGGGCTTTTTACATGAGGTTTGAAATGAAGATTTAGTCACAGAGAAGACACACTAAATCACTGCCCTGTGTTCAATTACAATCCCCATTTTTTATTAAAATTGGCTTAAGGATGCAGCCCTGCCCAGGGACTTAATTTCTGTCATCTTTTCTGCATACCTTGCCTCCTCTCTGTCTCTTTGCTCTTGTTCTCTTAGAAACTTAGAAATACATAATGAAAACAAGTTTGAAGAAAGTCTGTTGTCAGAAACACCCTTCTAGCATTCTTCTTTCATCAATTTTATATATAATTTCCATCCTATTAATTAGCATCTAGTTTTCTACTGCCACCGTTTGAACTTGAGGATGCAATCTGAGATGATTAGCTGTCTCTAGCCGTGGGAGCAGACAGCTCGTACATGCAAGACAGAACAGGGAAAGGATCAGTGTCATTCCTCTGTACAAGTCTGGTATGCTCCCTTAATCCTGACTGCACAGCCCTCTGGTGCATGTCACAGGACATCAGCAACTCCAGCGTGGTGAGGTCGTCAATATTCTGGCATGATTGCTAGTTATTAGCCTGATGTGGTGGAACAGGTATCTGGCCATTAAAAACTCTGCTAAGAAATTTGTTCCCATTTAACTGCTAACAATGGCTGTCTGGTTATTTATCTGATATGGAGCTAAAATGGTGCTCCACAGCAGGTATGCCGTGATTAGTCTCTGAGACACTCAGTTCCTAGGCAAGTTGCTCATTAGAGCCATTCTAGACATATATAGGGTTGTTTGTTTGTTTGTTTGAAAGAAAAGAAGATTTTCTTAGTATTTTGCCCAAGCAGCTAGTATATGTGACAAATGTAAATAAGCCCCCCCTCTAGAAACAGGGATGTTTACAGTAAGCTGACGCTAATTTACCTAAAAACATTTCAGAAAAGAAAACTACAGGGTTTTGTTTAGCACAGACTAATCCAACCAACCTCTGTTTAAATCCTAATGGGAAAAGTAAGTAGGTTTTAATCTAGATGTGGATCTATAAAAGTTTAAATGGACTAAGTTCCGTGTCATCTTGTCTTGTGTAGGTGAAATCCCTTTGTGAAGCACTACAGCTCTGAGTAACCACACCTCTCACTTCAAATCTCAGCCAAATGCTACAGAATCATAGACAGAATCAGGGCAAATTCCCTACTCCCTTTCTCACAGCACTTTTATTGTTAGACTGTGGACAAAAGACTCCAAAGTAGAGTAAGCAGAGGATCTGGTCTGATTAGATCTTCATTGCTTCCTCAACACTTGAAACTGTTAGTGAACTGCAAAGTACTTGCAATCTGCTTTCTGTTTGTGCGTACCATGGTTTGAGACACAGGAAAGAATAGCAATGTTTGTGTAGGTTCCTCCCAGGCACACGTGCTTTGAGTTTATAGCTCTTCCCGAGCCCCATCCAGGCAGAACCCACTATGGTGCAAGTCCTTCTCCCATTACCCTAACGCTTTTTTTAGGATCAGTCAGTTCCTTCTGATAGTGCAAGAACGATGATATGGATCAAAACCAGAATATTTGCTTCATCTTGAAAATTCAAGCCTTCCCCCTCAGACCTGCGAACACTGACTCAAAAGATGTTTTGATAAATTTTGTGCCACTTTAAATCCTCTTCTGAATTATTACAAAATATCAGCAAGATAGTAACAACTTCTCCCCGCTTCCTCTGATAAAAATGCTTTGAACCTTTTAGATCATTGCACGTATTAGCATATAACAATATTTTTGTGTAAAAACATACTCTGCAAATGTGCTTCCTGGTGCAAAACTTAGCCCTCCCATGATGAACACTGGTTGTTTAATTTACGAAAAAAAGAGTCCGAAGCTTTGCTTTGCCACAGATTTTTTTTTTTGTCTCGTTTCATGTCTACTTGTAAAGTATCTTGTTAAATCAGCACTTTGCATTCTTTATCATAACTGTACCTGAAGTTTCATATAATTCTGTCTCACTGCAGCAGAATCTGCCTGAACATTTGCAGACTCTCTGGAGACAAGCATTGTCAGCACTTGGCAAATCTTCCAAGTAGCAATAATCACAGTAAAATTTAGTAACACTGCCACTTGTGTACAATATGAAATATCTTCTGGAGTCAGGTTTGAACAATCGTTGGGCTCCCCAATAGCACAGCCCTCTCCAAATACGGGGGTTGACTATTGCTAATTATGTCTAATTCTGTACCAGAGGAAGGCCTGCAGCTAATAATAATAATAATAATAATAATATAGATTCTACAATCTATAAAATAACAGGTGCTACCAGATATGGCATCTACAGGAGCATTCTTAACATCCAGATACACCAGCAACTCTTAATTCTGTAAACTGTGTCCATCACATCCCGCTTCTAATCAGCTTTTTACCACTGTTACATGGATATCGACAAAAGACTTGTTAAGGAAAGGAGATACCACCTCATAATCTTCACTTAATGAGTGTTGAGACAAGTAACAATAGAAACATTAAGCCTGCTAACAGCAACGCTACACTTCCGTCATTCAGTGCCCATCTCAGCCACGTCCACCTGAATGCTGCAGAGAAGAAGCTATAGCAGAACCACGAAAGTGTAAGCTGAATTTGCAACCAATTTATCAAAACTGTGATTAAAATGCAGGCTCCAGGCATTTAGGGAGCGAGTGAGAAAACTGAGCAGTTGGCTGCATTTGTGCTAATGAACCCAGGACTTGAAAAGCATGGGGCATTTCTGAAGGGAGGCAGGAAGGACAGGAGGCAGCAGAGAAGGGCAGCAGGGTAATGAGGGGCAAGGCGAGCTACTCCCGAAGAAAATCACTTTGTTTTCTTCACATAGGCCTCTCTACGAGCGGACGTGTCTACTCCCCCCTTCGTTAGTAGCATGACTACAGAGAGACACAGTGCTACGGCACTACTGGGGTGTAGAGGGTAAAGCCTTGGAGCGCTCCACAGGAGGAGCTTCACGACTGCGGAGGGAGGGAGACCAAGTACAATGGCAGCAGGGGGGAAGGTTAGACAGCGAGGTTAGGGAAACTGTTTTGAAAAAGGTGAGAAACACACAATTAAATTAACACTAAAACACAGCAAGAAAGGAAACAAAATGTAAACATACTCTAGAACATGTTTTTTTTCTTTTTCTTTTTTTTTTTTTTCTGGGGAGGAGATGGAGAAGAGGAAAAAGGGGTGCAGTTTGCCCAATCAGAGCTGATTTTTTTTTCTTTTGTTCTGCAATAGGAAGGGCAGATTCCTTAATGGCCAAAATGAAAATGCCAGTGGGATGGCAACGCATAGCTCCCACTCTATGGGTTGCACTACACATTTTCATCTTGGCAAGAAATGTGATGTAGCTCAGAAACAACAATCCCAGAGTATATTTAGCTACAAAAGCTGTGGCACACAAATGTCACATTCCCATGATTCAACCCTTTTAAAGAACCCCCTCTTCACGCCCCCACAGATATTCCCCAAGATGCCTGCACTGAATTAAAAGTGAAGCATATGGATGGATGTGACATCATCAAAGCACCCGTGTTACAGAAAAGAAAGCAGCAAGTGCATTCTGTACAATTAGTACAATCAGTAAGAAGCCTTTTGTGAGCACAGGAAAAGAAAGAAAACACTGTCCAAAGGATTAGACACAACCAATGAAGAACAACACAATGCACCTTGCAAAACAAAGAGAAAATGTTAAAAAAAAAGAGTATTTTTTCTTTGTGAATGTGTGAAAGTAAAAGAAATCACAGCAAAAGTGAAAACAAAATCTTGATAAAAGGATAGTAAGCGAAACATTTTCTGATTTAATTTTGTGTAAGAACTCTTTCCATTGCCCTTTTAAAACAACAAATCAATAGTAATTTTGGAGCCAACTGGCTCTGACTGGGCAAGGCAAGGAGTAACAACACACAAGTAGATGGTAATGGTAAACAACCATGCGGTCACCTCTGCCGCCATTGTTTTGATTGCGTGTAGACTGCTTCCAGCTTTGTCAATATTCATAATTAGGCACCAAAGAATGCATGATATTTAAATGACCCTGTCAAGTGCTAATAAGGCTCTTTGGTAACCATCACTCCCTGGAGAGGGAACTATTGAATGTAAGCCACCTCATCAGTCAGTGAATTGAAGCGAAAATTATTAGAATCCAACAGCTATACATTTATTAATATTTTCACTGCATGCTCTTCTGAAAGCTGCTACTGGCATACAAGACGCTTTTAAGAGCTAGCTTTCCGTCTATTAAGCATTGCTTCGCAAAAGATTTGCGAAGTAGGGACCCACACATAACAAACAGCGCCATTAAAATGCATACACATCTCCGCATTCCTCTGGGTACATAAAAGGCCAGATCTTCCACTATTGATGGTTTCTGACACCGCTCCCCTGTCTGACGCCAGCAGAAGAGCTGGGTTCAAGGATCTCTTCCTCCCTTCCTTCCTTCCTCATCAACTCTGCTTAATGATATCCCCTCTTCTCAGGGTGGAGAGAAAGATACCACTTACTTTCAGAAGAGGGAACACTGGATTTTCTAAGAAATGTCCTCTCACCTCAAGCATTTTGAATACCAGGTGTTACTAACAGACTGGACAGAAAAAGACAAAAGCCTTATTTTTTGGCTGTCAGCATTATCACTGATTTATTGCTGAGAGGAAAGAGGAGTGCTAGGTAAACCACATTCCATCTTTAGAAGGGCATGCAGGTTTGTCTGCCTTCCCTCCTGTACACAGGTGATACCCAGAAATCACGTTTTCTGAATTGTCCTTCTACAGCTGAAGACCAAGGGCTGAGGAATTAAAAAAATGAAGACGATATCTCAAACTGAGCTTAAGTAGGAAAGAGGAATCTGAGCTTTTGCCTTCAGCACCCTCAGTCCCTTGCACCCTAAGTTACAGGTTTGAGTTTGAGTATTGCAGCTGCCTGAAGTTCTTCCTGTGCTGAGCAGAGGCAGTTTTTCCCTTTTTTATAGGAAAAGCTAATTGCTGGGAGGTGGGAGACAAGTTTGCATCCTCTGCCTAAGGGAATTCAAATCTTCATATTCCATTTCCTGCCATCAAGCCTAAAAGCCAAGGCTACTAGATTAATGTTTGTCATGGCATGTCAGGAAATTTTACTGCATCTCCTGGCTAATTTGACTGGCCTCCTCAGCTGGAAAAGCGCTTCAGGCTTTGCCTCTGATGAGCCAGCCAAGTGACGCCCATTGTCTTCATGGCTAGTAACCGTAGGGCTCCTTGAGGTCAATCCTGGGAAGTTCAGTGAGAAATCCATGATATCCCAGGACTGTGGGAGGCACCATGTATCCCGGGCTGTTGTGAATAACAGGCACTGAATTCACAGTTTGGGTCCGGACCATTGTCAGCTCTGCTGAACACTGTTCTGCAGTGGTAACGTGCTCATCACCCTCTGCTGAAAGTCTCCACACCCAATGCAGAGAATTCAAGATTCACTGTGTCAGTCAGAGGGGAAGGAATATGATTTAGTAACCTACTAGTTTGGGCAGACAATGCAAAGCAGCAGGTCTGGCGTGCCAGTAGCTTCTCCAGGAACAGCTGATGCTTTTGTCTAATGAGTTTTTCATGTAAAATGCATGAACAATAGAGACTGGAATCCACATTTCAATTAATATTTTAAGTGTTTTATATCAAGTATTCCTAGCAGAAAGGACTGAAGCTCATGTGTGTTCTTGCCCCTGGTGAGTGCCCTAACACTCAGCAAGTGAGTTCTGCTTATACCCATCCTCCTTCTAGCCCACTGAGTACTTAATTAGTCCATACACAGCGAAACATCTTCAACAGAGAAAAGATTGAAAGAAGCGATCTAAGAACACCCTGGAGAAGAATAACAAGGACTCAGATCTCTCTAGGCAGTGGAGCTATTTGAACTCAAGTCCCCTATTTACAAAGGAACCATTTTAACCTCTTTGAGTCACAGATTAACAGGAGCTGGGAGAACGATGGAGGGCCAAGATGGAATGAGGGGGCACCACCATCCTTATGCAGGAGAAAAGCTTCTTCCCCTCTAAGCACGTTCCAGTGGCAAATTTAGGCAATTCTCTGCCAAATTCTCTTTATGTACAGCAAAGGAGGACTGGAGGCAAAAGGACAGGGCCTTGTATTAGACCCAAGTGTGCTTCAGGACAGGGCTGAACACTGAAACAACACCTAAATCCCAACCTTTTAGTGCTTTAAGAACACAACACAGAATCCCTCCTCACCAGCAGTCACCTCCACGTCTTTTAAAATATGCTAATGACCTCCTCAGCCCCCACTCTCAAAGGTATTTGATGCTCAGGTGTCATTGAAGACAGCGGGACTTAGGCCCAGTGGCTAGGACTGCTGTGAGCTTCACTTCAATGGTTAAACTAGCGCAGGCCTTCAGTATCTCTGTCTGACATCGAGAGATAGAAATAACGCGAAAGTAGCTGAGATCTGCTGTGCTGCTCTGGGAATTCAGACAAAAAGGCAATATGAAAGTGCACCCTTAAGAACAAATGGAAGCCACGGATCTTCCTCTGCCGGAGAACAGGGCAGATCAAGTTTAAAGAGAGCTAAATCCCCACTGTTTCCCTCCTTCCCGTACACATGCACAACACACTCTGCAGAGGCATACACTTCTGTTTGTTTTGTGTGGTTTCCTCAGGCAGTGAATTATCTAGGACTGAGTCTGAGATTGGCTGTTTAGTTTCAGGCTTTACGATAAGCTTTTAATTATAGCACAGGAGTTTCATTACATGTTACTCTGAGCCAGCTGGAAGCAGTTACACTTTAGTCCTCCCCCCCTCCCTCCTCACCACAGGACGTCATTTCCAAGGCCTTACCCTTCTTGTCTTGATGATTATGGGATGAAACTGCCACATATGGATCTGTATTTTCAGATGAACCAAGCGGATCCTTCCAATCCAGCATGCGTCCCCTAGCATCATAACCCTGTCGAGCGCGAGAGTCGGAAGTGGTGGTGCTTGGGACTAGGGAACTGGAGTGTCCTGTTTACATTATAAATACAGGTAGGGAAGACAAGTCTCATTAGTCACTTACCACGCTCCCTCCCCACGCTCAGGAACGCACGCACTGCTTTGCTTCCATGACGGGCGAACATCTTGTCTCAGGCCGAGCAATGTTTCAAAAGTCCTTCAAAGCATGGCCCCAAGGAAACTGGGACCCGCTGGGCTGGCGGGTGCGTGCTTTGACTCAACACAGCTACGTGCGTGTGGAAGAGGGTGAGCACGCTTCGTCTGAGTCAAGCGTCCTTCAGCTGGATTCAGCACACAAGTCTGACCAACACTGAAGTGTTGGCCCATGCTGCCTGGCACTGCGTTCTAATACTGCCAAAACTGAAGGGGAATGCCAGAAGAGCTACAAAATGGCGACATCAGTGGCTCTCTGCCCCATGCCCCCAGGGGAATGAAGGACTGCTCAGCACCAGTGTGCGTTGCCCTCCGGGTGGGAAATGTGCTGGGCCCAACAGCTGCTCACACCCCCTTGCACCTTCGCCATTGGTCCTGCCTGAGCTGACGGTCCAAAATGGCTCTGAGAAAAGCACAAAACCGAACATCCTTTCTGCTCAGGGTGACAGTGAAGACAACGCCTCACTACGTGGATCTTCCCAAGAACCTGTGACTCCAGCAGCCACTGGACAGAGGTCTTGCATGACTTGTTTCCATTACAACTACTCTAGACATTGTTACTGTTGTCCTGAACAAGGCCGATGAGGTCCTCCTCACCCATCAAATATACCCCAAAAAACAGGACATTTACTGGACGTGCCCCACTGGAAACACCGCACAATTTTAACAGCGGTTTGGCTGGTCCTGAGACGTGTTTGTAGACTCATACATCCTTTGCAGCTAGATCCTGAGAAGTATATCAGCACCCAAAATGCTTGGAGTGCTTCAATTCTACCATCTCTGAATGATAGCTCCAACCTGGACTCCAACCGACCTGCTCCATCACTGCTGGGGTGGGGGCACCAAAACTCTATCCACACCACAACATTTTTACCTCAAAACTGCACACATCTCTGAAAGTTCCCTTTTGGCACATGCACCAAGATGAATTATTTTCAGCAGGACTCAAGGAGCTCTCAGCCTGGTTAATTTGAGGTGGAGTAACTATATTTCCTCTTAGCTACTTTCCTGAAAGAGCCCATTAAAAGAGGGGTTTTTGAAACATGCTCAAACACAAACTAACAGAATCGGATTATTCACAGACAGAACGGCAGATAACACTTTCTCTTCAGATAACGCCGGACAGACTGACAGCAGCCCTCCTTTTTAACAGCCCCGCAAATTAATCTTCCTTCCTTAGATGTGAGTCTCCCTTGGAGAGGAGTCCAATCACCAGGCTACAGACCGCCCTAGCAGGGACCCTCTCCCTGCTCCTTCCCTTGATGTTGTTCCACTGCTCAGAAAAATAATTTGAGACTCACTGGGTCAGAGATAAAGCAACATGAGGAGCCCAAATTTAAAGCCTTACAGAGAAGGCACGGAGCTGGGCAGGTAGAGACTGTGCTTCTGTAGTTTATTTTAACAGTCATTGGATAAGCATAAAGCTTTCAGAAGCTGCATCTCAAAAAGGCTGTTTTAAATGGCTCCTAAAGCCATGGAGCGCCAGCTCTCAGAAACACAGAGAGAGCTGATGAACCTAGGTCCTCAATTCCACTCCAGCAACCAAAAATCTAAATGTTGGCCACCAATGCTCCCAAGCTTTTCGATGCACCCATGTGCTTCATTTTATCTAGCCCCTTCACCCAGCTTCATGGGATTGAACTACTGATGAAGTCAGCAAAAAAGCTGCAATTTCTATTAGGATGCTGCTATGATTTAAAGAAGTCCTGCTGAATATTAATGGTCTTAGAGGAAGAAAATGTCTGTGCTTCTCCATATATTTTCGAGGAGCCCTTTGATTTACTGCACAGGATTATATATGGCAGCACTTTGGACTGCATTTTGCATAGGACATGGACACAACTAACTCCTGTAACTGGTACGTTTAGCAGGAAAAATTGGTCAAATTCACAGTAACTTTCAGTTACTATGGCTAATCATTAACACAGTTTAGTTCTGGACCTCAAGCTGAAGGCTTCGACTGAGAAGGGCACTGGATTATTTTTTACCTCTCATGATAGGAAGCATGGTTTCTCTCAGCCATCTTCCTTTAACACGGCGAATTAGAGGCTGTATTTTGTTGAAGCCAGAGCTTTTAATGTCACTCAAATACAGAAGAGAAGCCAAACATTATCCACTTCTGAAACGTTTCCATAAGCCACAGCATGGCTGGGAGCATTGGTAACACACAGTTAGATGGATGATGGACTCCGATCCAAATGTGCTGCCTGCTCCACAGCAGTCCTCCAGCAGGGCTGCTTGTTTCCGAAAGGACAGGTAGAGGTCCAGCAACTGAAAACACGTGCCCTCTTGAAGCAAGCATACACTGGAGCATGAAAGTGTTCACCCCTACACCATTTTACGCTTGTCAACTCCCGTGCTCATCCCCAAGAAATAAGAGAAATAACGGGACAGAGAACAGGCCAGAAAATGGAAATTATGAGATTTCCATGTCTTCTTTTCCCTAAGGACTAAACCACAGTGCTAGCATTCACGGAGTTCCAGTCTCCAAGTTAATACCTCCTTCAGCAACCACAATAATGCGTACAATATTTGGTCAGCCTACTAATAGTGCTGCACTCAACATAAGAAAGCAATTAGCCATGGCTTGATAAGGAGGTAAAAGAGAAGAAAATCTTGCCAAGTAGCAATCATATTTTATGCCTGTGTTTGATATGAATTTATATGCCCATATCTCTGTCCAGACACTTGCACTTTAGGTGTGCTTAAAGGGGGAATTCTAAGGAAAAGCGGTAAGTACAGCTAAAGAAAAACATTTCTTAATACAGTAATCTAGAGGAAATACATGCCTAAGGGACGCGTAATGGAAAGCTAAGGCTTTGTGAAGATATTAATGTGTACCAGATGGTCGTTAGGTAGAGAAGGGTTTCACACAAACACGAGAAATCAGTCTATTCGCTCTGTTACTAATGTGTTAGTCTAGCACACACTGAGAAACAACCTTGCACACCTAATCGAGATAAACTTTCTTCCACTTGATTTTGAGGAAGCAGGGCAGGAGCAGATTAGACCTTAACAGCCTGTCCCACTTGCGTTATAACTGCATTCTGCAAACACTTACTACTGGGCAGTGGCTGCTCCCGTAAGCAGTATCACTGTAAGTGCCTGAATAGCCGGTCCCGGTGGGTGAATTTCACCTCTGAGCAGAGTGGCATCACAAATGTATGAGCTAGTTAAGTTTCTCTCATAAACAGAGAAAAGACTGAAGTGGCAGGCAACCCAGTCCTGGCCCTCTCCCACACAGCCATTATTAAACCTTTACAATGTGCTGTATAGTTTGCAACACATAGTGGGCCTTTTTTTTCCATTACACCATTTTTACCACTCTGGCTGTGTAAATAGACTTCGCTGCAATTTAAAGAGGCTTTAGCATATCTGAGATGTGGCCAGTAGCTCTATGTTAATATCGGTTAATACCTAAACATCTAAAAAACCAATTCTGCCTTTGTTTTAAAACAAACCATCTGAAAAACTGTGGACACAGTGCTTTTCAAACTTCTTTGTTTAAAGCAAACATGTAAAAATCAAAATAGACACATTTTTAAAAAAATCTGGTTTAGGTAGTCCCATTATTTGCAAAAACTTTTCATTTGGAGTGCTGTAATCAAGTAACAGAAGGAGAGTAAAAGCACTTAGTGTCTACAGGCACGGATAATGATTCAGAAGGGCTGCAGTCCTGTAACTATAGCTCGTTCTGAAGTGCACTTGTAAAATATAAGGAGGTTTTTTTCAGGTTTAAAACAAAGACAGGGATTCAATACGTATTTGATAGTTGCTCTAATATGCACAAGTCATTAGGAACTCAGAGGTTAAGATGTCTGCACACTATCCTATTAACAGCTATAGCAACCTAATTAGACAATTAGAGGGAAAGGCTAAATCAATACTACAGAGGGAGAAAGGACTATAGCTAGGGGGTAAAATAAGGGCCCAATTCACTAAGAATTGATGTTTCCAACAGCAATTGAAGCTGCTTACAATTTTGCAGAGGAATCTAGCCTAATCTCCTTGTTTAAATATGTGGCTCTTGCATCATTTCTCTCTGACCTTCTGCAGCCAGACCTTCAGGCTGCTATCTTCTCCTTGGGTGTCAAAAGGGATGCACTTGAATGCACCTGTGTGGACTTTGCACTTTACTTGTTTACAACCGATCATGTGAGACTGCCCCAGAAAAGGGAGCCCACCTGCCAAATTCAGGAGGAGCCTGATGCCAAGAATATAAAGATTAAGGGCTTGGTTCTCATTTCATTCACACTGCTACAGATTGGCAGTAAGTATTCTGAAGTGAGCTGATTTATAGTGGAGTAAATCAAGGGAATCAAGCCTTAAGTATTCTTTTGCAGCCGAGTTTCAGATGCCTTTGGATATATTTAGCCCACTGGATCCATAAGCACCCTGAGCATTCACTTGGTTGGTATTCTGCTATATCTCAGCATTCTGAGGTTTAATCTATTATGAAATACCATTTACTTATGCATTTAACTGTACTCAATAACATTAAAATGAACCATTTATAAAATTTTTGCTTTCTCAAGAAAAAAAAGACTCAGAGCAGTCACTACAATTAGCAAACAAAAGCATGTTTACTGAGACTGGTTTACTACCTCATGCTGGAATTTCTTATACTCCTCATGTGCAAGATCAATCCAGCACATTTTCTTTCATGTTTTGCCATGATAGGTGAAAAGGAAGACTGACTGCAATAATATCAGAATAAGTATTTCAACTAAACCCATAAAAGGAAGAGCTGACTTGCCTACAGACCATGTAATCAGGATGTACCTGAGGAGGGTCAATGAAATCATCTGTGAAAGACAGGCCATAAATGGGAACCAATGTTAATGTTGGGTCAGCATTTCTCCATTGCCATAGGGTCCTACTTTAAGAGCTGGGTTAATTCATGGAGTCTGTCCTCGGGCATAGCAAGCCTGGACAGTAAAACAGGCTTCATTTTGATGCCTGTACTCCCTTGGACTCCAGCTTTTTTCACTCTGCTGCTCACTTGAATTGCTCTTCTGCTTTCTTAGTCAGATTAAAATATCAGCTTTTGCAAAAGTCCCTACTAATATGGTAGCTGATGGGATCCAGAACCACAGCCCTGCAGCTGTAACTGTGCAGGCTACAAATGCACTTAGAAGCAGGAAACCTAGAACATTTCTGGTACATCAGCACTATGCCCAAGGCCATTTTCTTTATCTTTACATTCAGCAGTATGGATATTATTACTACTGTTCTTTAATTACTGCTCTGTGCATTGGAAATATAACAATTTTCAAACGAAAGAAAGTACAAGCTGTAAATGCAGATGAAAACATGAGTCTTCCATACATTATGAAGTCTCAACTTGTCTTTGATTTTGTATATTCCCTTCACTGGTTTTCATTATCATACTTTCAAACAAGTTTCACCTGCACGTTTTCCATTTCCCAGTAATAAACAACATGGGGAATTTAATTTTATTTTTACAAATGTTGTACAGTATTACTGTGCCTCCAGTTATTTATGTTCTGCTGTACTGAGCTGTCATTGGTTCTGTTTTGTACCTACATATTTTGCAGGCACGAGATGAAAGGATCAATTAAATGTTCATCTCAACTGCACACTAAACTACATCTTGCTACATTCAGCCAAACATATGGTGAATTTGCCCTAGCTCTGATGAACTGCTAGTCTTGTACAGCCTGAAAGTGACTTCACAAGCAAGCTCCCATCCCATGTGGAAATTTGCCATTGACTTCAGTGGGAGCAATACCACACCTCCTCTTAGCTTGTGAGTACTTATTTTTATTCAGGACGTCTATAAAGAGAAACTATTGCAATATAAGTCTAGGTTTGAATTTAAAGTGATTAGTTATTCTGCAGTAATTCCTCACGAAGACATTTATTCTGCACTCCAAGTACCAGCATAATCCACTTCCAAATATACAGAACAAAGTGGTGGAAAGTACTGTGAGCACAGATTAACAGCTGCCTCATGGGAAACTGCTACTCTAGGCTTGCAGAAATGCTCCTCTTCATCTCAGGTCATTTAATTTGCTATGCAAATCCCTTTTTTTTAACAGGTCAGGCCCCATTCAGGCATTATGATACTGCAAGCATGGACAACATAAAT
This sequence comes from Anarhynchus alexandrinus, assembly GCA_008711295.1. NCBI lineage: Eukaryota > Metazoa > Chordata > Aves > Charadriiformes > Charadriidae > Anarhynchus > Anarhynchus alexandrinus. Next base: position 6,384,915 of record VUYV01000030.1, on the reverse strand, counting down.
GACTCACCCTAGAAGCGACAGGAACCTTCAGGAAGCAAGGCATAACCCAGTCTCAACTCACATGGGTAACAGGTTAATTTTCGTTATAAGAGATCTTTCTGTAACCCAGCGACAGTTCTGCTCCTTCTCCTAAGGTATCTCTGACTGGCTGCTGCAGCAGTCATGACACCAGCCTGGACGACTTATGAGTGAGATGTGAGCTGCTATCTTGTTTTTCCTGGCGAGCAGGTAAGATGCATCACTGTACCCAAGTGTTGCTTTGTCTGAGTGTTCAGATGAAGCATACTCTTAATCATGTCTGCTGGCATGCCATTAAAATAGGCTATATCTGACTTTAATTCAATGGAGACAGTTTTGAGGGAGGACTAGAAAAGAGGGATTGAAAATCAAGAGGTAGGACTTAATCGTAGTTGTGATTAGTGAATCAGGCCCTCAAAAACAAGACAAAACAAGTAAAAATGGGTAGCAGCTATTTGAGTAGAGAAACTACCAGCTAACACAAGGATCTGGGGAGAATTTTTAAAAAACACCCATAAACTGACCATACACTGTGTTGTAAGACATTTCATGATCAGGTGAAGCAGTTGAAATGTCTATGAACAAAATAAATTGGGAAGAAACATTAAATAAAACACAAGTATGAAAATACTTAAAAGTTTAGTAAAAAGTGATTCCTCCAAAATGGATTTGCTGTCAGTAAATAATGAAACTAAGAACTTCCTTACCATTCAGGGCTACGAAGGAATCTGAAAGACAAATAACAGGGGAAAAATCATTATTTCTCTCTCGTTTTTTTCTTTTTAATAGTTTGCTGCTAGCAACCTTTTATGCTTCAGCTGGTATTTATATGTATGCGATTAGTACCCTAAGGACCCAGGCAAAAATAATACTCAGACGTACCCGAAAACAGTGTCTGTCTTTGCAAGTGTTCATGACCAGCCCTGTGCAAGGGATACCAAGTGGGAAAGCCAGTGTCCTCCCTGCCATGGCTTTCTTTGCAGGATCAAGTCCTAATCTAATGCAAGGCACTAAGGGATGCAGCCAGCAATGTGAGTCAATGAGGACAAAACTCACATGATCCAAGACCACATGAAGGAATAAGATCAGCTGGGTTACCAGTGAGCGAAATCTACCCCTGTGCGATGTCAAGGTTCAATGCATCATTCACGGCTAAAGAGGGATTTAAGTAGGGTATGGGCTTTGCTGCTCTCTGCACAGGAGCAGATCTCTCTCCATGAGCACAATGTGCTGTTTCTGAAGAATTTCCTACCCTTCTTTTGTATTTAACTGGTATCAGGTACACTCCACTCCTGTCTAACCTATTTGCCCAAAGAGAGCAGAACTGGCTGAAAAGGGCAGAGTTGCACCAGCTGGGAACCGACCTGATTTTGGTGCTAACCCATTTTACAGGGAGCACAGGAGGCAATATGTGTACACCTCCTTCAAAAAACTTAAGAGACAGCCTACGTAGCCCTATCTTAGGGCAGAGGCAGAGGGAGGTGCAGCTGACATAGGGGGCATGCAGAGGCTGAAATCCTTGTACTCCCTCAAGCACAGTGATCACAGTAATAAATGGCTCTTGAATAAGGATGCACAAGGCATGAGAAAGCTCTGGCTTTCTCTAGAGCAGCTGGCCTGCACTGTATCCCACAGCACACTCTCGCCCTCCGTTATTGTGCTCTGTATTCCAAAAGTAATGACTCTCTCACTGTACATTACTACCTCAGCCTCAGCAGTTTTATTGCATCTACAGGCATCAGTGCAAATTGCGCCGAAAAGAATGAGATTCTTGATTTTGTAAGGTTTATAAATAATATTTGGGGCTCAGAATTAAACCAACCTTGGCAAGCACATTTGGAATGAGACCTGTCCTGAACACAGATGTTGGGATTCCTGAAGGCTCAGAAATCAGCATGCAAGGTTTCTTTGCATGCAGTGCAAGCTGTGCGCTTTTAAGCACCTTAGTGCAAAACATAAATGTTTAAAGACTGTGTTTAAGCTTCCAACTCACGCTGTCAGTACCTAAGGTTTACCGTTAAAATTTCTTAGGCAGAGTCAGTAGTCCCTGACTCCTAATACACTACGTTGTCCAGCCCGGGTGTAAAATCCACTACGATTCACAAACTAAGTAGTTCCCACTTCTTGATCTGGATCCAGAGCTGAAGATATATTTGACTGTCTCCCTGTCGTGCACAGGAATGTAGTCCAAGTCACAGTCTGCACCAAGAAATGAAGCCATTTCTGTACATCTACATAAAAACCCCAACCACCATGGCTAATAAAGACAATGAACACCCAATTTATTATGTCATTGCAATCACCAATATCCTCTGGAACTGAGGTTTTCTCACTACATAACTGCTTTGAAGTCTGGTGTTTGTATAAACCACACCAACCGGGCTATTTTAAACAACCATTCCTCCTCTGAACCTGCATCGTTAGCTGCAGTGGCTGTCCCTGTTGTGGCTTACATTGCTACAAAAGAATGCCTGACAGGTAATGGTGGTGTGAGGCATTCAGAAGGATGCTGTGACACATGGTAAATAGAGAGCAAAAGTTTTGCTTACTTTGGCAGTCACCCAGGCCATCTGTATTGCCATGTTCTATGTCGTGTTCAAATGCCAGTCTAAATAATAGAAAGAAACAAAACAGTCTGAATAACAACAGCCACAGGCACTACCAGAAAGAAATTATCACATGTGCAGCTGAAATAAAACACCATCGTGAAACTGGCTGTTTCTTTAGAACTTCCACACAAAGGCTGAAAAACTGTCACATAGACTTTTGAGTTATTCGTCACTGGTTAATGATTTCTTGGCTTCTGATGATGCTTTGTCTTTTTATTATTACTTTTTTAAAATCCACTGCATGCCTCATTGTCAAGGGAGGCAAACAGATTCATACTTTTTATACTGTTAACTCTATAATACATGGTTTTATCTGAAGCAATTATGAGTCTATCTTAACGTGCCCTTACAGTAGACAAGATGCACCAATAGTTTGACATGAGAAGGAAGCTAACCCATTGGGTAGGTAGCATGCAGATGGAAGACAACCTGCATTTCAGCAATCATTTAGGTACTGCGCAGGATAAGGCTGCAGGGTGTAACGTCCAGTCCATGGAAGGCATTCCACTGAACCCAAGGGGCTCTGTTGAAAAACACTCACAGTTTTCTAGCAGACATGCCCAGTTCAGGCTCCCAACCTCTGCTTGTGATTTTGGATAACTAGTGAAGCTGTTCTTCCAACTTCCAGTACGGTCAAAGCTGAATTACAAGAGCCTTGGAAAACCTCCAACACAAGCCGTTATCTACATTAGTTAGGATCCTGCCCTTGAAGCATAATTACCCTTGCAGGCACCTCATTCCCCACTCCATGTTCTTAAAACTCCTGCTCAACTGTCACCTACTCCAGGAGGGCACCTAACATCTCTGCCTCCTGTTGGCTATTTTAGCAGTTCACCAGTCATCTTCACAGCTGATCTGGATGGATCCCCTTCCTAACTGCTATGTGCTGGACAGAGAGCAATCTGCCTTGCTCACCTCTGGACTGAATCACCGCAAGCTGCACTGCCTCTGTCTTGATGGATCTATTGATAAAACATGGGAGCTGCTTTTTAAGAGTAAGGTATGGAAGTCCCGTACAACTTGCCATGGAAGTGCAAAAAGACTCAAGTACTTTGGGATTGCTGAGAAAACTTGATATGGACACAGGTGCATTTTAACATTATTCTACCAAATGTCCAGTCAGGAGCAGTCCATACTCTTGTAGTAAAGCATCCCCAGTGGACAAAACAATTTGAATTGAAATAGCAAATTAAGAACAAGACACAAGCACAGGGATGGTAACTCATTCGTTATATACTGAAGACCTGTACAGAAGCAGGCTTAAGCAGGGGTGGCTGTGGGGCTCTCGAGGTTGTGTGACATTTTTGCTACACTTCCACCACTACCTTGAGGAAGGACAGCTGTACCTTGCAGTGGGCAAGCGTGAGGTGTGTCAGATGTGGCCAAGAAATGAGAGCTCTGAAGTGGGTCTGCTCCCTGCAAGGAGGCTTTAGTAACCACATTTAAATAAACCTTCACAGACTTTCATTATTATAAAATAATTAAATTCTACTGTTAAGCAAGGGGAGATCCAGCACTTCTCTGAATCTGCTTTAAGCTCTTACTGTGCTCTGTGATTCCTCTTAGTAATGCACAGTAAATTAGAAGGACTGGTTTTGTTTTCAGTGGACAAATTGCTTCAGTAATTTAATTTGGATTCTATTGCCTCTTTAATCAGCTGTGATGGCTCCAGTGTGGGCTGGTCCAGACATACCCATCCAGTTCCCTCCTTTCAATAACACGCAGACCTTAGTACAGCTCTTTCATTTTCTTCTTCCTCCTCCTTCAGCAGTTACCAATCAGCTGAGAGTTCACGTCAAAAAAATTTGTGAGACATTTCAGAGGTGAATGCAAATAAGGTAGAAACAAACCCTTCCCACATTTTTCTTTCCCTAAGAGCCCCACGTTTCAAATAGCTCTGCCCAAGACCGCCCGGCGCCACTGCCAGAGCTTCATGGCCCGTCCAGCCAGAGCCCTTACTCACTTGGAGCCAAGGACCAGCTGCATGCACGCCCCGCTCTCCTTCACCCATCCGCAGTAGGGGTCCCTGGACGCTATGCAGGCCCTCAAGAAAGAAGAGCACAAGGTCACATTGATGAATGCCCCCACCTTCCCCACGTCTGGTGCGCAGGCTTCTGACAGCCACCAGAAAACACGTACTTTTTGCATTTGCTGTGACGCTCGCAACGTCCCAGGGGAACCTTGATGACACAGGTGGAGAAGGCGACGTACAGGGCGCTGCTGGGCTTGTCAAGCTGCATGCCCACAATCCGTTTGTCCTCCACACCGTCATAGCTACACCTGATTTGAAAAAAAGTGAGATAAGGTTATAAATGAGTTCTGCTGGGAAAGCTGATAAAAACGTAATGATTCCCCAAGCCGAAAAAAAAACCCCACAAAAACCTCCCACAAAAAAAACCCTGAGAAAGGTAGAATTGAACAAGTCAAGAAAAAAGAACATACAATAGCCACTGCCACTAACCCCACTGATAAACATACAAGTGAGTATTAAAAATGCACGGGATGGGAATAAGAAGTGGAGAGCAACGGCACACCAGACAAGCTTTCTGAGGGCCCTTCATTTTTTGTGTTTATTCTTCTCCAGCACACAAAGTAGCTGAAATTTCTGCATGATTATGGCCCACTTCAAAGCCCCCTTAGGCATATTTGAGGAAGGCTGAAATGCAGGAAATTTCCCTTGGAGAACAGCTTGCTGGTTGTTGAGTTATTTGGAGAGGAATCAGGGTTTTTTATAGGATTAGTAAATTAATCTTCCTTTGCAGAATTTAACTTTTAATTATCCATCAACTGCTGCATAGGATGGACTATTTCCTACACATACTGAATAAAAAATATTGCAATGTAGAGACTGATAAGCAGACATCCCCTCCCCAAACAATTTAAAATTACTCAAAAAACTTGGCTTCTATAACCACTTCCCTTTTCATGGGACAACCCACTCTCTGGGAAATCGGAAGTTCAAAGTCACCCATACATGAGTACAAAGAATCAGATACACACTTTTCAGGGTTGTAAACGTTCATCTCCTCCAGGAAAAGGCTGTCATTTAGGAAACCACTGTTTCCTGTCCGTGCCAAGAACTTCAGGATTATTCCCTTCTCTGATCCCAAGAAAACCACGGTGTAGTTCTGATAGGGCCCTGCAGCAGAGTCTACAGCAATTTTGGTCAGGCGGTATCTAGAATAACAATACAGCATTTTGCATCACTTGGGATTAGATTGCCATTTATTTTATCACTTTTTCCACGTCAGATGACCACGCGGTAGCCTTCTAACAACCATGTAACACATTTTAAGCACTTTTCCTAGTGAATACCCTATAAGTCAACACAGACTGCACCAGTTTGGCTCTCCAAATGGTGGGGAATTTTCATGTGTTTGTCTTCACATCCATATGTCCAATAGCTAGCAGAAGTGTCTGCAGAAAGCTGAAGGGGTGCTAAGAGCCTGAGGCCATTGAGGCCATTTAGGAATTATCCTTCCAAACAAAAGTAAAGTACTAGCCTGGTGACTTCTTCAGTCACGGAAAGAAAATCAGCACAGTGAATTTTATTTTTTTTTTAATTTCAAGCTCTTTCACATTAAAAGCAGCAATAATGATAACTTTTTTGGCAGGAAAAGCTGTGCCAGTGCAATAGTGAGATGCCAAACAGCATTTTACCTCACTAAAAAAAATCACACAACCCGCCACTAAGCGAGTTCAGTGCTGAGATGACACTGAATCTTGGGATGACACAATTTACTGAGAACGGGTACTGGTGATTGGTACCAGTTACCTGGTACTGGCGATCAAAGGAAAGCACTCTTCAGAGCTTGCTGCTCTCATCTTTAGTTAGAAGTACAGAACCTGATATAAAAATCTGACAGAAGATACATCAGTAAAATTAAGTCAGACCCTTCCAGAGCTAAACACTGCCCAGCACAAAACTCTACTCTTGTATGGAGGAAGAGAGGAAAATACAGCAAAAGTTAGTCACATTATTCTGCTGACAACAGGAGGGTAGAGAAGTACTATAGTGACCACAGCAGAGAGTGCGAATGTATTTTGGTAGGAAGGGGATGGTGTATTTGAGGCTTGCTGAGTTACGAGTCTGTTCAAATCTCTTCATTATTATTTTCCTCTTGTTGCCATAGAAAGGATACAAATTGTGTGATTACTTCTGCCTGTACACTTCTGTAAGCATTAAAACATACCAGTACATATCCCGACAGACATCTCCATATCCTGTGAACATATCCTGGCAGACATGTTTGTATCCTGTGTACATATCCCTGGCCAGTCTGCTGGTCCTTGCCCAAAGTTTTCTACAGAACTGTCTCAAATACTGACCCACAAGCCAACAGGCGGGTCAACCTTCCCCGCACAGCATTTCCTCTGAGATCCGGTTTCAGCAAAGCATGGTTGGAAAGGACTGAAGTTTTTTCCTATCTTGAAAGCTGCTCAGGGAGTTCTGCAGCATCTGCTCAGCGCTGCCATCATTCCTAGTTGGATTCATGCCCAGCATACCAAGGATGTTTACAGAGTTTGAGAGTATTCTGAGCAAGACTAGTAGCACAAATTGACAGCTATGATGGGGACAAGATTCCACTTGGAGGTACATACCTGACCATCGTTCTCAGGAACCAGGGTCGATTGACAATGGAAGGTACAGCCTCATCCATGAGTGGATGTGTTTTGATGAAGTTCAGAGTATCATCTGGGAACTCATTGGAGGTTACATATTTTTCTAATGATGTAGAGCCAGCACAGCAACCGGGCCTAAATAAAACAAGAGGGTAAAGCCAGAACACTTATTTGATGCCTAGTGCAAATCTCCTTTTGTAATGAGGCCCTCAGTGAAATCTGATGTGCATTACAATGGTTTAAATGGGGGACTGAGAAGTCTGGCAGAACCTGTTTGGCCCCTCAGGGAAGGCCTAAAATCCTGCTTTATCCTCCACTCAAAAGGACGTAACATGTCACCTAAAAGCACAACGACATTTCTTCAGCAGGAGTATCACACACACAGTTTCTAGTTCATCCACTCACACGAAACATAGCTGCTGCATGTGTGCCTTTGGCTTGATGCTGCTCACTGGCATAGGTGCTTTCTGATCTGTAGCTTGTCTAGTTGACTGCTCTTTCCTGGAATAAAAGCAGTCCCTAACATACAGAAGGAAGTTGATTTTTTTAGCATGTGTGAAAGAATGCTGCTTTTAGTCCTGTCTGGTAGAAAGTGGACTATTGGAGAAGACAACCCAGCAAGCATCCATGTAAACATGGGTTTTACCCTTGCTTTAATCTGGATGAGACGATTTAGGTATGGTAGCACATTGAGACTTTCACTGAAATGTTATCTAACTGTTCTTCAACAACTTAAATGCAAATCTGCTCACCCTATTCCTAAAATCTACCCCGCTCCTCAGAGATAACTTAACCTTCCTTCCTGGATGGGTCATTGCTACACAGGAAGCAGCAAAATGCTTCGCCTGTTATTAATATTTTATGGGTTATTTTCTCCAACAAAAGGTCCATTTGATCCCATTTCCTACAGCATTATGATTCTTCAAGCCTTTGAGCCACTGTGAGTTGGGAAGATGAAAGATGGACCACCCACTCTTAAACACACTGCAGTGTCCAATTTTCATGTGCTCTGACGTGGGAAAAGCCACTGACATCAATGGAGTAATGCCAACTCAAACAAAATATAGTGCTGGACCTATCATAGCTGTCACTTAGATTTAGATAAATTTTCAAACCTTAGGTAACGAAATGTTATGTAGGAAGGTAGCATCGACTGTAGGGGACTAGCTGGGTCAATGAGTCTGGTCCCACACAGCTGTACAACAAACACGACATGCAGAGACTGTGTGCTTTGCCTCTCTGTATCCAAAATATTTTGGTTGTCTTGTAACTGCAGATAGAATTGGCAATAGAGGGAGAGAAGGAGAAACCAAGGGCATTACCGGTCTCCTAGGTCCTTGCAAGGGCACTGATTCGTGAGGTGACATTCCCAGAGAACTCTAGGGAGCAGCCTACGCTTTCTGGCACCGTGGCACTAGGGTTTCTGTATATCTAAACTGGAGGCCTATTTCCTCCTAAATCCTAATCACATGATTGGATTAATCCTGCTTTAATCTCAAAACTGGTTTAATCGAGTAAACATAAAGCCAAGTAAACCCTGCTGTGCACCTTGGCCAAAAAGGGAAGTGAGGCCCCTGAAAGACTCTGGTATGTTTCTAAGAAATGTTAGGATCAGTAGGAGCACTAATGTTTCTGCACCATACTGAGGTATGCAAACAAAAATCACCTTATTTCAAAGGTGTCTTGTGCCTCTCATGCATTGCAACATGAGTTAGAAGTAATGGTTATTTCTATTAAGCAGACTGATGGCCAAATGTTACATGAAACAGTGTTCACCCATTCAGTTCACATTATCTCCTGGCTGCCTTAGAGGGAGCAGTATTATCCCATCTTCATCATAACTGTTAGCCTGCTATTGGCCCATCCCACAAACTCATAATGCAACTTTCTCTTCTTCTTTTCCACTGAAAGAGAAGATCCCTCTTTCTCCTTTCACTCTTTCCTGCCAATACCCTCTGTCTAAGCTCCAAACACAGGACCTTGGAGCCCTTGTGCAGCCTTGCACTACCAAGGCAGCCCATCATGCCAACGAGTTGTTGTAACACGGCAAAAAGGAGAAGAAAATCCAGCAACAGTGCTAGCAGGTGCCTTACTAAGGCTCAGAGCAAAAACAGACACAGAATTTACTGGATTTTCCAGTCACCTTCAGGCTCTTCTCTTGAGGGACAACTTCAGAATAAAGGCAGCACAGGAATACTATACTCAGCAACTTTAAAACGTGATGGGCCAAACTGGGATTTAGGCAGAAGCTCAGTTGCCACCACAGAGCTTCACATGCATTTTTCTTTTGAAGTTCCATAAGATACCACAAGCAACGTAAAACACACATTTTAGTGGTGAAGCTTGACTGAGATAAATGAATTTGCTTTATCTACATTCATATCCGATTCTCAGAGAAAAATTACACTAGTGTAAATGAGTTAACAAGTGGCTGTCAACAGCAAGTTGTACGAAACAGTCATTGTAGGAAATACCAATAGAGTGTAATAGAGGAGCCATATGCAAACAGGAGGGAGGTGGAAGAAGGGAAAAAAACTCATAGGAGGAATGAGGTAAACTGAACCTCCATTTTGATGGAATGCTGTTTTTTTCTCCATATGATGCATCCTCTGTGGCACATAAATTGCATGTTAACTGCAGAACAGCAAACTGCAGAACTGGTGCAGGCTTTGTAATGAGATATATCCATTACCGAACCAATTTGCAACAGGTGTGTAACTCACACCACTCTTAAGTGATAATTTATTCTGACCAAGTGGATCTGACGCTGGTCTGATTTATGTTACACAAATCTTGTTTAAGTGGAAAAACTCTCACTTGCATACCTTAGATCCAAACGCAACTCAACTTCTATTGCAACATGTATCTTCAATTGTATCTGCACCTTACAAGGCTATTCAAATTATCAACCCCCCCTGTTCTGTGTGCAGGAACAGAACAGTATCACTATACATGAAACACACCTGGGCTTGGGCACTCGTTCGTCAGGAACTGGTGTCCATGTGGAGTCTGGAGACTTTTGTTCCTTGAATCTCCCAGTAAATACATTGGCGATGTCAAGCATGTCATAGGCACAGACTGCAGAGCCAGGGATGCTGCAAAGTGACATTTCCCAGAAATTGTTACTCATTCTGCAGTTATGCATAAAATCTTGAGTGAAAAACATGCTATATAGAAGTCTTCCTGTCACAGGCTACCCAATCCTGAACTCTGTAACCTCCGAGCATTGACAGGAAAAGCCAGTCCTGTGGAAAAGCCTGAAATACACCAATCAGCAGACAGCTCCTGCCAGCACAATTTGTTTCAAAGCCTCTACAGAAAGAAGTAATTGCAATAATCTTGAAGAAGGGAAAGAATCTGGGAAACTCTGGGTACCACTGGTGATGCACTAATAGCCGGTCTCATTCAGAACCCATTATTTGGAAATTTAAGTTCTTATAAGTCACAACAGCTCTCGGTATTAATTCTCACAGTCCCTGTCATGCCTCAGAAATACAGTGCAGGCAGTTCAGAAGTTGGTGCTGATCAAACAGAGTATGCTGCAATGTGCCATTGACCTGGCATTTACACATTATTACTCCATCCACCCACAGCCTGATCTCCACCAAGTTTTCCCAGCGGAAAGGAGTTAACTATGCTCAGGAATTTGCTTAACTCAATGAGGTGTAAAGAGCTTATAGAAGCAAATTCAGTTTTATTTTTAGATTATAAAGTTGTAAATTTCAACATTTTGATTATTTGCATGTAACTGCACGATAACATTGTCTAAACGTAATTGTATCCTTACGAACATACTTTCTGAAAGGCTTAGGGGTTTCCCATGGTCAGTCACTTGGAAGCATGAATTATTCATTTATACGCCTTTCATTTTTTTACACATGAACTACTGTATTTGTGTCTGACTTTCACTGCTTGATTTTATCAGGTAAATAGCACAAACCCAGCTGGCTGAGGCTTTCAATCTTGCTTTTAGCTAGTAGGTTATTATACACCAAAGAAAAAACATAAGAACTATAATACTGTTAACAGAGAATAAAACTAAACTCATAAAGGTACATAAATTGATAGAAAGATAACTGTTTGAATATTAAAAGGTTTCAAAACACTTATTCCTGAAGGAAACAATAAGTAGGGAGACAGTATTAGTCTTACTTTGATCTCCACAGATTGTGTTTTTATAGGGTAGGAAACTTCAAAGCTCTATATTAATGTGATATTACACAGCAAGAATTTTAAATGGAGGCAGCCACACGTATGTTGATGTAAGAGTTGGTCAAGGGTATATCTGGCCACACACAGGACCTCACCCTAAAAGACACCTCAAGACCCACTCCAGGTAGAAGATTTTGCACTTTGCTGAATTAAGCCCTAAAGAAAAAAACAACCCTAAAATATTGAGGTGTGCTATACTGATCTAAAAGTGCTGAGAACTATGTTCAACACATAACTACACAGTGATGGAGGGATCGCTGTGGTGAGGAGACTGCAATAGTGTTTACTCTTGAGGATGGAAGTTTGCAGGTCCACAGTGTGATAAAGCCATAAGGACGGAGTACTGTGGGTCACAGCCAAGCCATCTCCCAATCACTGGACTAAAACCCATCACCAGCTTCTACCCTGGAGTGACCTCAGGTTAGACTGGGGAACCTCTTCCAGCTCACTCTAGGGGGAAGCTTTGTTCCAGAGATCAAAGATATTTGTTGCAGCTTTTCCTCAGTGGAGGAGGAATGAGAGAGATGTGTCCACGTCAGAGGTAGGTCTGTTAATGAGATGCCTCCAAGCCTATGCGCCTCCCTGTCCTCTTCAATGTCTGGCAAAAACTGGGGCCTATAAAGTCGTACCTTGATTTTAACACCAAGTACTTTGATTTTAAAATGCAAGGTTTAAGGAAAAGTATTATTCATGGTGCACTACAGGAAATACTAGCAGAGCAGGATGACAATCTCTGTTTTGAGATAATCTCAAGATACAGCCAATTTTCTGATGCTAAGTCTCTGTTTGTTCACTTGTTTTCATTAAGCCAGTTTGCATAAAAAGGGATCATCTTAATTTAAGCCTGTATTCCCTATTGGTGGCATAATTATTCCATTGGAGTTCCTATCATTTCAATGTCAAAAGCAGCGATTATACATTGCAGGCCTGGGCTTACTCTCATTTGAAGTCAGTTCTGTGCATGACCTCACTGAGCTCAGGCTTTGACAAGAGGTGGTGAGTCTACAGCAAAACCAGATGAATTTCAGCAACAAAGTTCCCCTTTCAGCTTAAACGTTACTCTGTGAAACAGCAATATATTTTTTAATTAGAAAGCTACTATTTTTTTAACTTCTCTGGGAGACCTCAATAATTAGATACAGTTACTCTACTAATAACTTCTGGAGAAATGTGTTATAATGTGTAATGGTAATAAATTCTTTCCAGATGTACAGATGCTTTTGGAAAACCATGCAAACAATGAAATACAGGTGTTGTGGGGACCCTCCTCCCCAGCCAGCAGGGCACCTTAGGATCTTGGCTCTCCCAGGAGAAAATGCAAGAGTCAGTGGGGATGCATGAAATAAAGGGAAGAAGTCCTAAAGTGGTTCTTTGGGGGTTTAGATGTAAACATGACAGATCCAGTCCTTTCTCTGTGAGAAAAAAAAAAAATCGTATTTTCTCTTTGGAATAACATTCCGCAAGTCACACGCTGCAAAACTTCTTGGTGGCCGGTCCGAATTATTTCCATGTAAAGAAAAGTACGTCCAAGGAATGTGTCCAGATAGTAAATGGCTGAAAGCTGCTCTAAATTATCAGATATAAAATGCAGTAAGCAATACCAGGGTATCTTAAAGTGAAACACAAACTATCAGGAAGCCCGTGGTACATAATAATTACATTGTATGAGCAATCAGTTCTACCTTCATAAAGTAAAAAGAAACTGCAGTGAAAGGCAAAACATAAAGGAAACAGAAGGTAAAAGGTTATTGCGCCTATTACCTATTATATGGAGTGGAGAAGGTTGCTAAAACAACATCCCGGCCATTGAAATGGATAACATCTGTAACTGCCTGCAGTATGTTAAAGTAGAAGTGTGAATCGCCAGGAACTGAGCAGTTCAAACGAGCCTTGAGAAAGGAAGTCCACTGTTTTTCCAGCACTCTCTGAGATCCTCCCATGTCATTTTTGCAAACCTGAGCCACCCTTGGGAAAACTACCTGGAAGGAGTAGAACAAAAAAAATGGAGAAAATGAAATGTCTATTTGAACTAAAAGACTTTGTTGGAATTCTGCTTTTAAAACATTTGGAATAACACAGCAAAGTGCTTAATTTAATCCCAAGTTTCCATAATCTCTGACAAATAAGAAACAGAAAAATTCAGCTTTGGAAGAGTGTGCTATAAAAGATAAGGCTGTGGCATTTACTATACAGCCATAAATCCTTCAGGAGATCTGTTCTCAACCCATATAAAACTCATTTCCATACAGACTGCTTAGCTTTCTATTTCCCCAAACAAAAGCACATTTTATATTCACAGTCCCTGCAACCCACGCTGCCTGCTCTGACTCTTGTGTTTTCAGCACTTAAAAACTATGCAAATCTTGCTGGGTTTTTATTCCTGCCCTCCACCTTTGTGACCTTGGTCAGCTTTTCTGACTGCTTAGTCAGAAAGCTATTGTATTGTGAAATTAGCAAAAACACAGAAAGTGTTTAATTATTCTTTGCAGAACGGCAGAGCACAAAATTCCTGCCCCTGTTTACTCAGCACTCCAATTCAGATTTCTTAAAGAAAAATACCTCCCTGCTTTGGAATCCATTTTTAACTATCACTTACTACACTGAACTAACTACATTTGCCTTGTGCTTTTTATGATTTGAGAAAAGAGATTCCAGCATACACCATCACCGTAAGAAACCGCCCTGCTTCCTTTTAAGACAGTGCAATGTTTCACTCCAACCAACCTTTTGGCTTGAGTGATAGGAATCTTCTCAAAATGATGACCTTGTCATCATGATTTATGGTTCTCATTTCAAGGTCACTCCTAGCAGCACTGGTCCAAGAATAGCATATGTTTTCCTCCTCCTGAATCTGACAAAGTCATTGAAGGCCATGTTCTGCCCTTACCTTTCCCATGCTGTTGTACTCCACTGCTATTTCCCGGAAGAAGAAGTAAATGTAATTGCCATAGTCCACTGCCTGGACAAAGTATGGTTCTAGGGAAAAAAAAAAAAAAACAAAAACAAGACATCTTCTTCAGGCACCATGTGCAGCATATACCATGCAAAGAGAAGCCAAATACATTCACACTAAACATTGAAAGGTGAAATGCCCACATTAGGCAAACTTGGTCAGTTTTCAGAACTAGCAACATCACCACAGCAGAAGAATCAGTGTCTGGGGACAGGATAGCTGGGGACAAGTCTGTGCAGCACCACTGCAAGGCAGTTAAGTGTTTGCCACTAATAGGTCTGCCCTGTGTGGAGTACGAGCAAAGGTAAAGAGGCAATATATAATGGTATGCCTGAGGGGCCCAAGCAGTGCTCTTTATGGCATACAGGCTGTGTGTGGAGGGAATAACAAACCATTTAACTGTTTCTGCCCACACGTGTCTGCAGCAGCAAGCAAAATGGGACAGCTAAAGTCGACACCTGGCAAAACATTTCTGCATGCAGAAAAAGACTTCAAACTATGGCTTTGCTCACTGTTAAAATCACTCCAAATGCTAACTATTCATAACGCCTACATGAAGCTAAACAGCACCGATCTTAACAATGAGGGCATTTAGAGCACAGAAATTGCCTAATTCAATGGCAGCTGTACAGTCCCTAAGAATCATAACAGAAAGGCTTTGTGCAATATTCCTATGATTTTATTTTCATTGATGAATCTTAATGTTACAGGACAAACCCTCTATATTTCGTGAAGCCTTGACCAATACCTAACACAGTCCTGGGGCAGGAATATTTTCAAACACAGCCCAAGCACACCGAGCCCTGCAAGTTCCAACCTTCACATCCAACAGCTGTAAACTGATGGCTTTCAGCTTGGAAAGCTCGCTGGAATATATATTCTGATCTACCCTGCTCACAGTTTCTGTCAGGTCCAGTAACTTGAGGAGAAGAGGGAAAGAGATACACAGATCAGTGTTAAGTAAGAGATGTAATTTAGTTCCTTCTTTCTGCCAGAAAGTGTTGGTGAAACGAAATGACAGAGAGGTCTGTCAGGAATCCAAGACTCTCATCAGAGATGCCGCTTTTTTTCGGTTTGTTTATTTATCTACCTTTTAACCACTTTGAGTCATGTTTAACTGTCCGCAGAGTTGGGCTGTCTCCAAGGCTCCGGTATATGACTGCATCTATTGCAAGGAAGTCGGTCACTGTGGCAGAATACAGCTTTCCCTCTGGGGAGAAAGGAAAGAAGAGGGGAGGAGCATTAGAAATAATATAATTGCTTTCTCTCTTCAGTCAAATGAGATGGGCAAATGAAATCATCACAATCTCCTTAGGAACACTGAAAAAATCCAGCTAAGTAAATGGGACTGAGCACTGAACAAGTGAGTTGCCAGTTTTCAGAACAGTAATTTCAGAAGGATGCTGTGGGAGAAGAAACCTTACGGAGCAATTCTTCTCCAGTTTAGGCAGGTCATACTGAACTACTCTATTCAATTTCCCTGCACATGTCTTTGGTTCAATGCTCATAAATTCTGCCTACATACATGAGCAAAATAAATATGGGGAAGCTGCGACAGAACTGTTAGTTTTAAGTGGGAGGGCAAACTAGACAGGTCTTAGGGACTGTTAGCTAATTGACACTTATGCAAATTTCTCCCTTTGAGAGCACTTCTCCTCTGCCAAAGATCACTAGCAAAAAATTAAATAGCGTGCAGGGAGCCCAGGCGAAACAGGGATGCAAAGAGATGGAGGAGGATTGCCTATCTATGTTTCTTCTCTAAAATGCATTTTAGGCATTTCCCACATGAATTATGCATTCCTTTCTCTTAGAGAACCAGAGGACAAGCGATAAGAAAGGGTCTACAAAATGGCACCCCAAGGACAACCAAAAGATGCAAAACTATCAGGAGGCAAAAGCATGAGCTCCAACAACATTTTAAAATGATATTTGTTGTCTAATCTGTTTGCAGGTCATGGTAACTGCACAGGGCTGTTTTCATGTGTGATACAGATCTTGGAACATGATGTCTGGTAGGAACACAAGTATCATGGCAGGAGGATGGCAACTTGTGTCTCTGTTGTGTCTACATAAAAATCAGAATGACCTACATCCCCTTTGACAGAAATTATCTTGGTGTTGGGCCTTGAAGGCACCAGCACTGAGGGACATACTTAGGACAAAGCAGAGAGGCTTCTATTGGCCAAGCTCTCCTCATTGCACTTACAGACAATGTTGAATTTGAGCTCAGGATTTAAAAATCAGACTGTTTTTTATTAGCAGGACTGTACTCTTTGTCCTGAGCCCCACAATTCCCATCGTTATTTGGCTATTTAAAAATGGCCTTTTTTTCTTAGCAAAACCAGAAAAAAATAATTACAAAAAAAGCAGATACTAAAACCAATTTTAAAATAGAATAAAAAGCTGAATTGTTTAGATATGGATGTCTGAACTCATGTTAATACAATCACACATTTATTTTCTTTCCTGCCAAGTTCCTGAAGACCATGTGACCAATTACAATTCGCACACATCAGCTGTAATAGCTACAGGCTGCAAGAAGAGCCATATTCATGTAAGTGCACCCAACAGACTCAGATGAGCTGGATTAGTGCCCCAAACTGCTCTGAAACTGCTTTTCACTCTGAAAAGTTATCATGGGTAACAATACATATGGCATATCAAACAGTGATTTTCTGAAGCTAGCAGATTTACAGGGTATAGTCGACAAGAATTTATTTGAACCGTATCAAATTTATTCTGCATCATCATGACAGAGTATAATAATTTCTATAAATATGTTTTTTATTTTCAAATAATGCAAGGATTTCTTCAGTGACAGAGTGAGAGTCATCTTACCAAACTTCAGCTGCATGCAAGGTAACTGTTTACATTAAGTTGGTCATAAACGCTTTCTTGGCCAATACAGTGAGAAAGGCCCTTCTTAAAGGTCATTCAGATTGCCCTAAGGATAGGGAATCCAAGACACATGGGATAAATCTTTCTCCAAAGATCACAGAATCACAGAATTTTCAGAGTTGGAAGGGACCTCTAGAGATCATCTAGTCCAACTCCCCTGCCAAAGCAGGATTGCCTAGAGCACATTACTCAGGACTGCATCCAGGCGGGTCTTGAAAATCTCCAGAGAAGGGGACTCCACAACCTCCCTGGGCAGCCTGTTCCAGTGCTCTGTCACCCTCACTGTAAAGAAGTTTTTCCGTGTGTTGGAACAGAACTTCCTATGTTCCAACTTATGCCCATTGCCCCTCGTCCTGTCACTGGGAACCACCGAGAAGAGTCTGGCTCCATCCTCCTTCAACCCACCCTTCAGATACTTGTAAGCAGTAATAAGGTCTCCCCTCAGCCTTCTCTTCTCCAGGCTAAAGAGTCCCAGCTCCCCCAGCCTTTCCTCATAAGGGAGATGCTCCAATCCCTCAATCATCTTAGTTGCCCTTTGCTGGACTCTCTCCAGCAGTTCCCTATCCCTCTTGAACTGGGGAGCCCAGAACTGGACACAGTATTCCAGTTGTGGCCTCACCAGTGCCGAGTAGAGGGGGAGAATGACCTCCCTTGACCTACTGGACACACTCTTCCCTATGCAGCCCAGGATTCCATTGGCCTTTTTGGCGACAAGGGCACATTGCTGGCTCATTGACAATTTACTATCTACCAGGACCCCCAAATCCTTCTCCTCAGAGCTACTTCCCAGCAGATCCACCCCTAACCTATACTGATGTCTAGCATTCTTCCTCCCCAGGTGCAGGACTCTACACTCTCTCTTTCCATGGTTTATGAATTACCTGCTACAATCAGGGAATTTCTACTTTATGTTCTTTCAACTGTAATTAAGAAATTACATGCTACCACCATCCTCATCACCATTATTTTTGAAACAAAAGGACCCATTTAATTAAACTATAAAAAGTAAAAAAAAAAAAATAAAATTGCAGCCTGCTATAAAATCTGTCCTTTGTGAGGCAGATGATTCCACCTCGAACACAGAAGTGCTTAATACAACCCTTTGGCCACAGACTCAGTTCAGAGTAGCTGAATTACTTGCATACTCTTAAATCTTCAGAGGAATAGCTGAAGTATTTCCAGGTGAGCACACAGGCTCTGTTTTCTAGCATTACACCTGCTGAGGAGAACTACCATTATCATGGGGGACTTCTGTATTATTTTTACCGCCTATTTTACAGCCAAATCTAAGAAAAGATCAGCAGGGTTCACACTAAGAGAAGTTCAATAAAGAAACAATTCAATCAGGAATTCATGAAGAAATGTACAAAAATACCACACAATCAACAGTCCAAATTAACCCCATTAATAAGCACTCATTTTTTTAACTATTGTAGTACAAATCAGTTAACTGTATTCTGCTGCATGCACAATCATTGTTAACCAACACGCTTCTGCCCTTTGTCTACAACAGCTGGTTAACACCACATTGAGATGTTTTCTGCTCCAAAATAAAATCACCTTCCCTTTCCTTCTAGATGTAGAAAAGGGCACATCACAGCATGTTCCCTAACTTCCTTTTATTATGAAGGTTACCTTAAGCTTAGAGTTGTTGAAGAGCATATCCTGCCTGCTCCTCATTAAAGTTCACACAAGCCTTGACTTTCCTTGACTTTCACAGAAGCTGGATGCAGCCAGAACTGGTGCCTCACACCACTGGCATCATATTATCATGAATCCAGGAAATACTGACATATTGAACCAGGAAACTGAGACTTCAGGCAATGTTTATGATAGTGAAGTTAATCCTGAAGAAGGGAAGACTTCCATGCTAGTGATTTCCTTATGCCCCCTGTTTTTAGTTATTATTCACTCCCTTTGCTATCTTTTAGATTTTGGCATTCTGGACTCAAGAGACATAGCGCTATGGCAAGTCTGGGCTGCAGGACAGAAAGCACAAGGTTTATGTCCATCACTTTACCTGCGAACAACGCAACGTTGGCATGCTTTGCATCATATGGGCACCTGGCCATTCCACTGAATTCATCTCCCAGGAACTCCAGGGTATCCATCTGAAAAACGAAAGGGAGCTCCTCAGATAAAGAAACAAAACTTCTTACCCAGCGCAAGGCTTATGACAGTGTTTCTTCTTTTCTGGGTAGGGAGGAAGGTTCTTTCTCTAACTGTGCTCCTGACTATGAATTAAAAACCTAACAAAAATCACGGTGTTAAATAAAATCAGACTGAAGAGAGTGCATCCAATAAGTCAGGCATTCTTTTGGAGCTAATCACTCTTACTCCGACACATTTTACAAAAGTCTTCAGTCTATATTTTATCTGTACACAAGCTTCCTGTTGAACCCTAGCAGGCTATGTGGTCTGTGGTTCTGGCAGGGATTCAAAATTTATCCTCAACAGTGATCCAACAGAAGCGCTCTTATACACAGAAAAGGCTGCAAGCCACAGCAGTCAGAAGAAACAACACTAGGACAATTATCTGTGTGTGCATTTTTCTCCTTAAAGTCCGGAGATCCTTCTGCTCTAGTCTCAACAGTGGTACTCTCTTCCTTGATTTGCATACTCAGAAGGATGCTCTCCAATTCTTACTGCATCAGTTGAGTCTGTGTCATGGAGAAATCCTCTTACCATCAGGCAAGAATTAATCTGTGCAGGAATTGTAAAATCTTAGGCTTAAGTGTAACTCCTGGGAAATAAATTCACCCCGGGCACTGATAATGATACAAATATACAGATCAACTTTACGCTAAGTTCAAGCAGGTTTAGTGAGCTACGGGGGAAAGGTACAGCTCTTATCTCTTTAAGATTCTTATACTGCCGTATTTTGGGAATAAGAATCTTTCTAGCATATTCAAGTACCTTGAGCAGCTCATACTGTATAAATCATATACAGTACAATTCACAGAGCATGAAAAATAACCCACCCGGCACCATCAACTACTCCAATCAACTTTTAGCTCATATGTTACAGCACCCAAGTCCTCCAGTGTACGATTTTTCATCATTTGTTTTCTGTCATGTATCCTTTCTGTCAAAATCCACTCTGAAGGGAATTAGTTGTGTTTACTCAAGGGCTGAAAAGCACTTCACGTGATAGCGAGAGGAAACGAGTTGCAGTCCTGAGCAACTCTCCCTGCACGGAGCCCCACACTTCCATGGGCAGTGCGGAGGGACAGCCCCGTTTTCTGTTTGGCGCAACTCTGCTGCTCTCTCTGTACAATGCAGAAATACATGGAGGAAAAGCCAGGGCAGGTGTTGGAGAGACCTTCTGCTGACTCCCAGAGGTATCACTATCCAGCCCCCGCAGCTCAGCGACAGGCGAGGCAGCCTGCAGGGGCCATGCATCACAGGGAATGAAGCACCTGCACTAAGGGCAAGGAGGGCCATTCATATCCCTCCCATCACAATGCCAAAGAAATCTGTGTTTGTATTAAAAGACAGCTTTCTAGCAAGGGAACTGGTTGAGATTTGTTAGCCGCATTAATGGCATTGAGAGCTAAAAAAAAAGGACAAACTGTGCTGGAAGACTAAATACAGCCCTGAGATCGAGAAGCTTCGTTGCATGCTCGGAGCGGTTCCCTTCGGAAAGGAAGGGAAGACGAAATGGCTGTTAACAGAGCAGCTACCTGTACCACACAGTCACCATGATGCAGGCTTGTGTTTTTACTCAAATTTGATTCTTCCTCTACAGACTGAAAGGAAAGACTCCACTGAGCTTCTCTCCTGTGCTTCCTAGACTATAGCCATCACAGTGGCCAAACAAGTGGCTATCAGCATTGCAAGATAAAGCAAGGAAGAGCAGCAGTCACAGAGAATACCACTAAGTGTCCTGGTTTGAGGTAAAACAGAACCAATTTTGTTCAGTAACTTCGCTTCTTAGCTGGGCCTCTTCTAACTACTGAAATTAACAGCATATTGTGCAGACAATGTTCACTTTCTCAGAGTGATAAGACCAATGTTTATAGTTAATGCCTAGGCATGGTATGCAGAGAGGCTCTTGCTTATACTTATTGCCATAACACCCAAGGCCAACCAACTTTGTTGTTTGCCCCGTTGGAAGGGCGGAAGCGAAAAAACATAGTGGGGTCCCACCTGCAGGGAGGAGCGGACAGGACAGGTGACCCAAAACTGACCAACAGGGTATTCCATCCCATCTGCATCATGCTCAGTATAAAAGCTGATGGATCAAAGGGTCAGCCCTCTTGGCTCTTCCTACAATGGCTGATGTCTGAGGAGGACTCTGTTCGTCTGCCTGTGATCCCGATCCTGAATCCAGATCCGGAATCCGGTTCCCCTCCGTCACCGAGTCCAGCCTGGGACTGGCCCAGTGCCAGCCGGTGTCGTGATTGTCATCTCGGGAGCTTGATACGGTTTTGTATATATTTTTCATTATTTCTTTTTATTTTATTATTAATATTTCATTAAAGTAGTTTAGTTCTTTCTAAACTCATAAGTCTCTTTTTTCCTCCTCTACCTCTCTCTCTGAAGAGGGGTAGAGGGGAGCATCTGTCGGTCCTATCTGGGGTCCCCTGGGTCCCCAGTAGCCAATTTGGCCTAAACCACGACACTAAGGAAGTAATTTTCCTGGACGTTAATGACTTTACTCTGTTTTTTACAATAACTCTGAACCCAATGAAATGAATGAGAATTGTGCCGTGACTTTAACAGAAGCAGCATTAGCAAAGCTGAATTTTCTTTTTCCTGAATAAGGATGAGAAATGACCTATGGGACATAGCAGTGCCTGGAAAAGCAGAGTCTGGATATCAAGGGCCTAAGTGAATTCATTTCAAAGCTACTCCAGAGACATCCACTGTTGGGGGTTATATCAAATTATACTGGTGCAAGCCTGAGAAAATGGGAAATATTTGAATAAATGGGCCCTGTTAAAATGCAGATGATGGGGACACACTATGTCAAAGGAAGAAATTGGGGTCAAGGAATTAATGTCAAGTATCCATGGACCAGCAAGTTTTCTACACTGCTCTAGATAATGTTTTGGCTTTGCATATCCCCAGCTAGTGAGGAATACATCACCCTCCTGCTGTACCTTTCTCTGGGGAGATCTGCTGTCAGTCACTTTTACAGCATGCAATGACATAGGATCTCCAAAGCATCTGTATCTACTGGGTCCCCAGCACTAATCTTCCCAGGTTTTGCTGTGCTAAGCCCTCAAGTGTCTTGAGAACTGACTTTGGGACTGAGAACAGTACAACAGAGACACTTAAAATGTGCTGTCCAGAGGTAACTCTCAGCATCAGTCTGTGACTTGATGAGGACATCAGTGACACACTGAGGAACTTTCTGAGGAGTGACCATATTCCCAGGCAGGGATCTGAAGGACTCTGCTCCTATGGAGGGCAATGCAAAGTGGCAATAAACTCTGATGTGCAGGAGTTGCAAAGAAGTAGGTAATCAATCCTAGCAATCCTCAGAAATCCAATCAACACTGAGCTCTGTAGCATTGAAACAAGTCAGGATAAATGCTACAGAGTTAAATGATGCACTGCTGAATGACAACCTCATGCTGTTGCCAATATAGTCACAATAAATCCAACAGAAAGACAAGGAAGGCATAAATGAAATCCCACAAACAGATCACATACCTTGTAGTTCCTGCAAGAAGGGTTGAATGCATTTGTTCCACAGATAAACAATGTATCCTCATTTCTTTTTAGGAGAACCTTAATAAAATTATGACATTCATCCTGAAGAAAAATAATAAAAAGTATTTCAGCTACTGCATTTTGGGTGTCTGGTTTTATTTTTATGCCATGATATTTCATTGTCAGGTCTAAAATGAAATTGGCTGGTAGCCACTGTGATATTCTGGGCTTTATTTCAACTATGTTTAACTGACAATGAGCAAAAAGCAACTGATTTATATTCTAGTGGCTTAAAAATGGTTACAAAGAACTGAAGATAGAATATTCATATTATAGCTCAGATTTTGCTATTGTTGACATAGGTGAATTTTGTTTGAATTCTGTTGCTTTCCTCAAGAGTGAAAAATCTGATCAACTTCTCACCTATGCTGCTGTAAGACAGCAGCATCGCCAATGCAATGTATGGGCATAAAGCACCTGTAACTAGAAGGGGAAGCAGGTATAAAGAATCAAAGACTGTGCATCTAATTTTGATACCGCCGTGCTAGTCATAGGTTACAGTAGGGTAAATTTGGTGACAGAAACAGTCCTACGACTGTACACGTTCACGCTTTCTGATGCTTTACACAAACTTCCCAGTAAACTCCTGCAGGAGGATGGACAGCAGCACTTAGCTTTTGAGGCAATGGTGAGCAAAATCAGTACTCTAAGCATTATACCCAAAATCCCCAGTGCTTTAAGTATTTCAGGATATTGCTGTGGCTCCTGTCTTAATGTTTTATCACATTAAAAGTAAACTATTTTTGCAAATTAAAGCCTTCAGTAAGTTGATGGAAAAAGCAATTACTGGCAAGAAGTGAATGGCATGATCCATTCCACATCACAGACAGCAGCGTGAGATAATAGTGAAGCAACTAAACTAAAGTGGCAGATGCAGGAGAAATGAAAATTGCCTACCTTATGTTTTCCCTTCATTCTGCATGTGTCTACATCAGCTTGTCTAGATTTCCATGTCAATTTCTGCAAGGATCAAGAAAGAAATCAATTAGAGCCCAGAGGTTGTTGCATTTGATTTCCGAAGCAGAAGTCCCTTAGGGGACACTAGCTGTTGAACATGTATTTATTGAAAGCTTTGTGCACCCTTTCTCCATGATTAATTCACCACAACAATGAAAGATCAGTGATGTGGAGCATTCACTTAATTTTGTGTTGCTGTCTATTCATTAGACTAGAAACCTATCCCTTTTTGTTTTTTTAAGCCTAAACCAATGGAATTCAGCAACAGGCCAACTTTCAAAAATATGTGCACTTTTCTTAAAGTACTAGATGCTCTCTTCTTTTAATTTGATATTGTTCTGCAAATCACAATAAACATTTATGGACTATAAACCCTAACTGGATTCTAAATGAAATATGCATTCTGGAAGATGACATTTTAAATTAGCAAAGAAATCAATTTCGGGTAATTCTTATCACTTCAATTCAGCTAACAGGCTCAGAGAGACCTCCACCTTTCACGACATTGTTGACTTTACCTGCTAACACTCTTACTCCAGAACATTCACAGGTAAATTCCAGCCTGGATTTTTTTGCTCATTTTCATAATCATTCATAGTTATAGTGAAACACCCTCCCCTCCTGCAGTGGAATTCATCAGATGATCTTCTGCTGGACCAAGGCTGTGTTCGGCATGTATAACACAACGTGAATGCAATGCAAAGGAACCGAAGGGAGATTATTTCTAGTATGCTTATGTTAATATACAATATGGTAATGCAGACAAAAGCTCTTCTCAGTTTGAATGTAACTTCCCATGGAGATAACGTGAATACATCTACAAAGTGATGTTACAAGATTTTATTTAGTGAGTACTTGCATGAGTGAATAAAATTTGTGTGCATAAAAATATGTAAATAGCACTTGCTTTTTATGATGAAAGTTTCAGTATACTTAATTGGGATAGTATAGCTGTTATAGAAAACTGCTGAATATAAATGAATAGATGTTTGACAGATGTTCCATCAGGGACCTCACTGTATTTCAGTACAGATTGCTTATCAGCCCAGCTAAATCACTTATCAGAAATTCACAGAGGACATGATTGCTATTCTAGCTTTCCCCAAATATGATTAGCAATGCCATCTAACTTGCTTATTACAGTTTTTACAGCAGCGCTGGCAAGTTGTTTGAAACAATGTCATCTTCCTATTTATTTGAAGTTTGTTCTAGTGTCCTTGGTTTCTGCATGATGATAAAAGCTACTTACTTTGCTAAAATAAATTTCTTCTGTATGTGATGCATCCATATCAACAGTATAAATATGGTCCCTGTAAACAAAGGCAAATGAATGCAAAGTCAAATGGAGTAGTCAGACAGTTCATTTTCTATGAAGAGAGCTATCTATCACAAGATAATCCATAATCCATTCAAAAAAAGATCACAGGTCTTACCAGGGAACATTACTGGCAGCATCGCCTGCTTCTCCCAGAAAAGCACTTTCATATATAAACTGTTTTCCTTCCCATTACAAAAAAAAAGAAAAATGATAGAAAACTTCAAAGTAAGATTTTTTCGCAAAAGCAATTATTTGAACAACTGTGATTTTGGAAAGGAGATGAGCCTCATAGAATTTCTGCTCTATAGGTCCTACAGCAGATGCCACGATCTAGCATGCAGATGTTTTTGTGTATCCAGAAATCAGCTGCAATAGCTCTTAGGCAGCCTTTGCCAGATTCCTCGGCTAGCAGTCACTGTGCCACATTTAGCCATTCAGGGTTAAAAAGAGGTTAATGCTTCTTTCTCTCTCTTTTTTTTTTTTTAATTATGTGTCTAACCTCAGCTGTGATAATTTGATTGACAATATGGTAGGCAAAAGGCTGACAGTCACAAAACCATTCCCAGAAATCATTCTTCCCTTCACAAACCGGTGGCCAAACTAAACTGTAAAATACTCTTCTGGAAAAAGTTCACATTTCTTGCTTGCATTTACTTTCTTGTTTTCCTGAGAACCTGTCCCTCTCTATAGTTAGCTGCCAATCTCTCCTTGGAAAGAGGAAATAGACTCAGCTACTCAGGTAAAGAGATATTTTTAAACATTCTCCTCTGTGTAAGTTGAGAACAAGGACATCTCTGTATGGAACCTACAATTTGAAAAAAAACACCAACCCACAACGCTGTAGTAACTGCCACATCAAATTGGGACTAAGCATCTCATTTTTCCTTGAAATAACATTGGCTTTTTTCAAAATGCAGAAAGCTGTGCAGCTGGAGCACGATCCACAGCATTGGAGGGGTCTGCTGAAAGTAGGATACAGACTGTTTCCATTTTAGAAACCCCTGCTCTCAAGGTTAGCTTTATTTTATTGGGTTTTGGGAAAACAGTGCTAGTCTCTTAAATAAAGCAAACACAAAATACTGCTATAAGAGGAATAAGCAACACTTCTCTCACATGGAGAAAAGAGGCAGCAGTGTTGTGGGGAACTGGCTTTTAAAAACCTACTGTCTGCTATGGTGCTCGAGGCTGTTTGCTTTGTAAGATGCCAAACTGAGGAGTTGTGGGTTTTGTTCTCCTCCAGACCCTGTAAAACCAGAGCTGTCATTTACTTCCAAGATTGGTTTAATGCTACAGTTTATAATTTGTCTGACTTTACTGGCAGAGCAGTGGTCAGGGTTGGTGCTGGACTAAAATTACCTATTAGCGTGAGATCAGCTTCATAGATTACTGCATGGTTCTCTTTTTATGTGCATCACTCTTTGTTGCTGTCACTCCTACTATATAAAAGTGGGAACAAAATCTCTTGAATTGCAAATTAGGTGAGGTTGGAGCTCTAAAAACCTTCTTCCAGCACAGCTCTTGATTTTAATCATCTCTCTTGCTTGCCAGTGGTTATGATTTTTTCTTTTTAAACAAGACAATTAGAAAATACAGTGGCGGTATTCAGAATGAGGCTTGAGTTATTCAGTTCCACTCTCAATGAAACTTCAGGGGACTTATTTTCTGGTTCAAGAAACATTTCAAAGCAAACTCAGATGCTAAGTTACGGGATCATCCGAAAGAGGGTTAGTATCAGGCAAATTACATTTCATTTTCTCATGCCGTACGCGAAACGTAGTTGCTGACAATGTCAGCAGAGAGTGAAAGAGCTGTCAAATTCAGGGGAGGGCTCTCTAACCACAGACAATGCGGAATTGTCCTTGCCCTCCTTTTCCCACTGCTGCCCAAGTCGTGCTATCTACTAGCTGTGGTATGTGTACAGCTCGCTGCTAATTAAGTTATTCTAACACAAATTGACTTAATCCTAGAGCTTCCGTTTTTCCCACCTCCAGTCAGCAGAACCAAGTTTTGTTGCCATGGCATAATCTTGTGGAGGAAGGGAATTTAAATAATGCCACCGGCTGTGCATGACCCTTGGCCACTCAATGCATCGTCTGGAAATGTGTAACTGCAAATGAGGAGGGAGCCGTCCCCGTCCCCGATGCTTCGCAGGCTCAATAAACCATTTTGTACATACACATGAGGGGTGACAGATAATGTGAACAAAAGCTGCCACTGCACAAGACAATGGGAGGAGGAGACATGGCAAACTTAGAAAGGGGTGTGTGTGCGCGGGTGTGGGCGAGTGTGAGAGAGACAGCGAGGGAGCGCCCTTCCCACGAGAAAAAAGAAAACAGAACTGGTCCTTCGCAGACTGCAAGCCAGATATTCGGACAGCGCAGCTTCATGGGCTTCGGCTGAGTTATTCTAATTTATACTGGCTGGGTATGTCTGCCTGATAACGTGAAATAAAGCCCTTCCGAAGTGACACAACATTTTATTTGGTAATAGCTAATACAGGAGTCACGGATCCTGCATGACAAAATAAGCAAGTGACAGTCAGAAATTTTGCTCTGTGCCAGTCGCTCAGTAATAAAGTGTTAGCGGTTCCCAAATCTGAGCTAGTCCTCCCTGCGCAAAACGCTGGATTTTCTAAAACAAGCAAACAAACAAACAAACCCGACCCAAACCCAACAGCCTCAAAATAAAAGCTCTCAACGTTTAATCATTTGTTTTGATTGCTTTTCAGATAATTAGGTACAAACATAAACTTAGCATCGCTGTATTTCAATGTCTAAAAAAAACAGCATAAAAGCAATGTCTGATATGACAGCTAAGAGATTTATGTTAGCTACAGTTTTCAATGAATCTTGTCACTAAAGTTTTTGAGAAACAGCTTTGATTGTGTATACATTTGCTTCTAGATTTACTACTGCCTCTAAAGGAGATGCAGTATTGCAGTTATAAACTTTCATTCACACTAGTTATCAAAGGATGACTCATTTTCTGAAGTTTATTACCTAAAGATAAAAATGACCTTTGAATTTTAACTTGTATCACATAAGCTTCTCAGCCCCGCAAGGAGGAGGAAAAGAATACGTCAAAGAGTTTTTGAGTTACCACAGGAAAAAAAAGCGTCAAAAGACTTTTTGGGCTTGTGTAATTACAAAACAGACCAGGTCTTTATTCTTTTTTGTAGGTCATTAGACCCTAGGAGTATATAAGCACTCTCATTGTAATAAACCGCTTTATACAAATATATAGCCACATAATATTTAAGAATGCATATTCACATACCGCTACACATACTATCCCCCAAATATTACCCTTTTTTATATAATTTGTGTACACGGTGGTTTCATATCCCAAAATCTTTTGCTGGGTTTTCCTGCTGTAATACCGGTTGCTTGGGCACTGCGACAGTCTAATTGCGTCAATCTCAGTCTGGGAACAAACTATGAATACAGCAGAGCAAAATCCACAAAGCGGATTTACCACCTTCTCACTGCAAATGATTTCCTAATTTGAAGGAAAACAAATAAGGAAAGCTAAGGGAACTCAGCCATGAAAAGGAGGAAATCCTGCCACCACCTTTCAAGCCCCTTCAGCCCGCTCCCCCGCCCCGCTCATTATCACACTAAATGCAGCAAAAACACGAAGCCCCGAGCTCAGGCACGGCGCAGGGGACGCCTTGCTGTGGGGCTGCCCACCCTTTGTGCCCTGCAACCAACGCCACCGCAGCTCCCCGTGGAAGGACGCACACTCTTTGCCCAGACTTGACGCAAGGTTTGGGCATGAGTGAGAACCCGGAGCTCTGCCACCCAGATCCCCTACAAACTGGCGTACGCGAGGAACCCAAAGAAGCTGTGTTTAGCGGGTACGGTTGCAGCGCCTGGGTAGGTCAACAGGTAGAAGTGTGGTCTTCCTGCAGCCAGGGACACAACTACGTAAAAACAGCACTCAAATGACTCCACTGGTGTAACGCAAGTAATTACATGGTGCTGAGTGGAGGTCAACAGGCAGAGCTGCACCACAGGACACATCCGACCACCCAGAAGATGGGGAGTGGCTGTTTGAGAAGGAAGCCAGGCAGCTCCTGGGGGGCTGCCATGGGCTTTGAGGACAGGGCTGGTGGCAGCGAGAAGCTGCCTGTTCAGCAGCTGTTCCCTCTCACCTCCTGGCCGTCTCACCCACCACTTCTTCCATCTGCAGCAACAGCCTGGCTCTCTGTGGCACGCGCAGAAGGGTGCGTATTTCTCCAACCAAGGAGAAGGACCAGAAAACCAGCAGGAAACAAGCTGCTACCAGAGGGGCAGCTTGCGGGGAGGTCCCAAACAGCATCTGGGTCCAAGAGCTCCTAAGATGGACTACCCACCCTTGCTAATCTGGACTGTTCTTGCATTTATCCTGTGTCCATCAGGTAACTCCCTCTCTAAGATCACTGATCTCCTTCACTAATAACAGAGAGGGAGAGGAAGTGTTAATGTCTGATCTGTGCTAGGGTGGAAGCTGTATAAATTGGTGTAGCTCCACTAAAGATGATAGCGCCATGCTGAGCTAAGCAAACTGAACGGGTGGCTCTATATGCAACTTTTATAAAAAGGCATGTGCTTGTACCTGCACAGCATAGCTCTCCAAAAAAATCCAGACACCAAATTCACTCAACCTTGCTGAGTACATCAGAAGAACAGCAGCAAACATTTGCCTTTTTTTGTCTTAACATATTAAAAACATGCCTAAAACAGCAAAGTTACCATTTA
Source organism: Anarhynchus alexandrinus (assembly GCA_008711295.1). NCBI lineage: Eukaryota > Metazoa > Chordata > Aves > Charadriiformes > Charadriidae > Anarhynchus > Anarhynchus alexandrinus. The sequence continues at coordinate 6,354,867 of VUYV01000030.1, read as the reverse complement.
ATAACTCTTGTCTGAACATGCATTTTTGCACCAGCAGAATAATTCTCTAAAATATGTCATTAATAGTGTGCACAAACAAAATTACAGGATGAGGACGAACTCTCTCCTCCATGGGGCTGAACGATGTCTGCCGGACTCAAAGGAAGGCAGAGGTGTGTAGTCCTGAAAGGACTGTCTCAGCACCTCGCAAAACTGAACCTTAGTTGATCAACTAACAAGGTTTCCAATACGTCTGCAAAGCTCTCTCTGAGTGTGTGAAAATCCTAAAAATAACATGTCTGGCAGAGAAGAACTCAGACTATCCCTCATCTTCTCCTTCCTCCTCTGAAAACAGCAAGGGAAGAGCGGCCAAGCAGGGGACTACTGACCTAGCAGCAACGTAGAGTGTCCTGTTCATGACCATGACCAGCTGGATGTCCAGCCGGTGCCTCTGCGTGGTGTTCCGCCCTGGTTTGTGACCCACAAACACCGGATACTGTCTTGTATCTGTGGGAAGGGAAAAAAAAAACAGGGTCAAAAGAGAATCACAAACTGAAACTGTGCTAACACAGAGCACTATGGGGCGCAGCTATGGCCAAAACCTGTGGTTTCTGTTCTGCCCCTGAACCACAGTCTGGGGTTGGAAGGCATGAGCATGGAGCACTGGAAAGTTTACAGTCTTTGCAGCTTCAAGGTAGAAAATCACCTTTGTAGAAGACAAAAATTGTGAGTTTTTTTAGAGTGTAAAGCTGTTCTGGAGCTCCTGGCACAGAGGTACATGGCACTTTCTCACAGTTTTTCTTCCACTGCTTGCAGAGCTTAAATGCTTGCTCCTGGCTGCCAAACTGCGTCTAGCAGGACAAAGCGGTTTCACAGTGGCCCATCAATCACTGGACTGGTAGTGGTTAAAGAAAAAGACTTGGCTCTTCTTGGTTCAGATTGCCAGCTCCCTGGGTTTTCTACAGGATTGGACTGCCATCGTAGAACAGCTGTGGGGATTTCTGAGAAACTGTGGGAAACCACCACTTGAACTTTATAAAATGAAAGTCACTGCATATTTTTTTGGCAACCAGTCTGATACTCCAGTTCTTCTGGCAACTGGACAACCATACTGACTGGAAGCCCTGTACTGAGCTTACGCTATCAACAAGTCAGCTTTCCCCCCCACTCTACCAGTCAGCAAGAACATTTATACACTCTATTCCCATGATTCTTTTGGTGAGACCTCAGCATACACGGGGTGTTCTGCTGCTCCCCAGATGATCTGTGTGTACAACCTATAACAACAGTGAACACTTCCGCCCAAGAGCCACCTTGCTGTTAGACTTCATATGTACATGTGATCACGACACCTAGATGCACAAACTAGGGAGCTAGTTAAGTAAACAAAACAACAGTTAGAAGACAGGAGAGGCATAAAGTTCTGAGGAGCATCATCATCAATGCAGAACTGCTGCACATGCACGTTATACAGAGCTGACTAGCATCTATCTGTGCCTGAGCCTTTTCCCCATCAATATGCTTTCCCAGAAACCTGCAGCTGTTTGAAGGAGTCTATTTCTTCAGAAACTCAGCTACTAATGTAGCGTTTTCACCTATCGTCCTCTAAAAGTATTTTCCCTGTTAAGCTTGGTCAAGTATTGATTCATACCATGGCTTCGGCAAAGCACTTGAGAGTGCCATGCGTCAGAAATCCTCGTGCTAAAACTGTATAGGGACAGGAACTTCCCTGCAGATCAGATGCTGAGAACTCTTGGAGGAACAAATTAAGATATCTCAGGCGGGATTTATGTTCAGAAGCTTAATCCTTCTGACCAGGTCCTACATGCAAAATGCCAAGTTTAACTGTCAAGCTGTTCTCTGTCCAGTAGTGTTTCCTCTGTAACTCACGGATCTAGCACAAGCTGCAGGCTTGTACATTCATGCATTTCAGCATGCCACGCCGCAGAGGAAGAAGTTATCCCGTGTTCTATTTCTCCAAAAGGATCAAGACTGGCTATGTCTCCATTAGCACGGAGTATTAGCATCACCCTTCTGGAGGGTGATAATATTGGTGTTGAAGACCTAGTGTTCACACTAGACATGTTTCAGCAGGGTTTGCTTCAGAGCAGTTCTGCCCTGTTCTTGTATCCCAGATGTCTATTAGCATTTGGAGCACATAGAATCATAGAATCATAGAATTAGTGAGGTTGGAAGGGACCTTTAAGATCATCAAGTCCAACCGTTAACCTACCCCTACATCTAGTGCAATAAGTCTTATGAGGAGCAGCTGAGGGAACTGGGGTTGTTTAGTCTGGAGAAAAGGAGGCTGAGGGGAGACCTTATCACTCTCTACAACTACCTGAAAGGATGTTGTAGAGAGGTGGGCGTTGGTCTCTTCTCACAAGTTACAACCAATAAGACAAGAGGAAATGGCGTCAAGTTTTGCCAGGGGAGGTTTAGGTTAGATATTAGGAAAAACTTCTACACTGAAAGGTTTATCAAAGACTGGAACAGGCTGCCCAGGGAGGTGCTTGAATCACCATCCTTGCATGTATTTAAAAGCCGTCTGGATATGGTGCTCAGGGACATGGTTTAGAAGTGGGCCCTGTAGAGTTAGATAATGGGTGGACTTGATGATCTTAAAGGTCTTTTCCAGCCATAACGATTCTATGATTCTAAGTGTGCCCCTGAAATCTGTCTTTCAGCTTGTTCTTACCCAAGACAGACAAGTTTATGGGTGCCAAGGCCACCCCAAAGCACAGTAAGCAAGGACAATCAAGAGATTCACTTTAAATTCAAATTCCTGACCCAAAGTAGGCTTCAACACAAGCCTACTCATTGCTGACTTGACAGCAAACACACCCAGGTGTAATGACTTTCTTTTAAACATCTGAACTTTTGGGATTTCAGAAGACTTTTCTTTGCGGTAACGGTAATTGAGCTGAGGTAAATGAGAAAGAATCAGTTACGATAAGCTTGACTTGCATGGTGAAATGCAGAGAACGCTCTTCACCTGTTTAGCCAGCAGATCTCGATAGTGACTTGCAGCTGTCTGTGTTACCCTAGATTTTGGAGAGTTTGCCAATTACTGCTGTAAGAGAGAAGAGAGGTTCTGCTACAAAAGATTCTCTGTCTTGATTTCGTTTTTAGCTACATTTCCAGCTTAGCAAAAAATGCCTAATGCTAAAGTGGAATCCACCAGAAGGAAGTTCAATTATTTGTATTAGATCAACAAGTTATGTTTTCAGAGCTCAGTTACTTTAGTGTGCTATGCTTGATACTCTGAGGTGCTGCACTGGTTATCCAGAACTACATTTTCACAAGTCAGGTGAGGGTCACTTTGACTACAGGGCAGGGGGAGAAGGCTTCCCTCCCTCGCTGCTGGATAGAGCAACGTATTTGGTTTGATTATGCTACCGAAGTGTCTCTGAGAAGGAGAAGGGTATGGTTTTGGACCCATTAGTCATAAGTCAATGTGAAAAAGCTGTGTTCCTATATTAGTATCTGAGAACGTAAACTGGCTGATCAGGAAGACATGAGGAAAACCAACCGTAGTCATTGCAATTGTAACAGAATATTGTTGATTTGAAATCCCCTGATCAGTATGAAGCAAATGAAGTCCTCTAGCCTCTTATACTTACAGTTGCCATGCGAAATACTGATCGGCTCAGAATCTTCTGGGAAACCAGCCCCAGCAAAGTGTAGCAGTGTGAAATATAGCAGCAAGGCTTCTGACCTCATAGTAGTTCAGCTGGGAGGCTTCACTTCTTCACTTCACCCTGCGGAAGACAAACAAGGGCTTAAGCGCCTTCTGACAATTCAGTTTTAACCACTGCATACAGAAAGCTAAAAAGAGCGAACAGAATGGAGAGGGCGCTTTCCTTCTCCTCAAGCCTCTCACCGTACCCGAGGAGGTATGACACTGCCCTACCAGGACAGTTCCCCTTCAGCTCATGCCCCAGAAGTGCCACACCTCAGTTGATGATAGACTTAATACCTATGAGTTACAAAGAATTTTCTGCCTCAGCTGCTTATATGCAATAAAGTTCATCTCCTGCACTGATCAACAGCTGACAAGAGTTTTTTGGGAAATATTTTGTTTTCCCCTTCTTAGGTTTACATAATTAGATGATGACATGATGACACACACCATAAATAAAAAAAACCCACACTACATTATTCTGGTTAAAAAGAGATTAAGGGTTATACTACAGGACTGATTCATACCCTGTAGAGTTGTGAATCAAACGAAGAAACACTGAGAGAGCTTGATGGAGCATGCAGAACATGTCATTGGGCTTTACAATAAAAATATGTACCCATAAATTTAGGTGCCATAAAACCAATACTCCAACTTGTGATAAAATAAGGGAGAACAGAACTGTCTAAATCCAGCGTTTTTTCCCCGTGTTCTACTGACGCATTCACTCATTCACATTTCATCTACAAAAATATCCCTAAACCTTGAAGATAAAAGCAACCACAGGGACCTTTGGACACAGTGAAAGAAAATAGTACATAATACAGTAAATAGCTCATAATTCCCAGCAAATTCCACACAGACGTTGATCTGCAGGGGAAATCGATGTAAAAGTGGGGTTTTCCTTTCATCCCTTCCAGAGTTTCAAACCTTTGATGCCGCCTGCCAAAGATTCCTTTTGAACAAAGCTATTTTACAGTAGTCTGTCAGTCATTCAAGATTTACAGGCAGAAAGTCAAACTTCATAACCTACATAGTCTTTGAAACTTAATTTGGCAAACAAAGTGCTAACTTGCCCTTCTGCAGCACCATTTAATATTAGATACCTATGTCTCCTTTCTCGATGCCAAAAAAAACATTAAGAAGTCTTGAGTGTTGCATTTTCATCTGTAATTTCACAGACACAGCTGATTCCTCATCTTTTACCCAATTGAAAAATGTCACAATAATTAATTTGCCTTATCAGACATTTGCCTTCAAATAAAATTTCAGCTCCTATAACTGGATTGGAATAGGGACTCTGTTGCAGGGCGATACAGTCCATAAGGACTAATGATTTATTACACTCTGTGTTTGCCTATTATTATTCAAACACACAAATTAGAAACTTGGCTGATTCTCTATTTCTATTAGCAAAATAACTGAGAGACCGAGTTAGACTGAGACTAGAAAAAATAAAATTTAATGTAAGGCAATGACTGACACCTTAACTGAACAAAGTGTCAGGTGGATGGCAAAGGATAAAAATAGCAAGAATAAATGCAACACAATGCAGAACACTGTCTATCTGTTATAACACTATCTGTCTATTATACCTTATGTGAGAATGCATACTAGAAGATAGTACACACAAGCCCCAAGAGAAGCATTTCCATCTAGCACTGGTTAGGCTGATAGCTGTGTATGATTACTGACACAGCTACGTCTGCCTGCAGACACTCTCTTTACCTGTTTCCCCCATTTGTCTCTTTAATCACCTCTTACATTTTCTCTTGACTGTTAGCTCTCTGGGGCAGGAACTGTTTCTTTCTATTTGTTTCCACGCCCAGTGAAACATCATTTGGGGCTCTTAGGAATGCCCAAAGTAGGAATAAGCAGCAGAAGTAAATACAACACTTGGAAACACAGTTTGCCTCAAAAGGTTTGAAATAAAAGAAAGATATACACATTAAAGGCGTCATTTCTCTCTACACAATTTTTTTAAATGTAATTTTGCCGCTTTAAAAATTTTGCTCCTGTAAGTACAATGCAAAGCAACAAAACAAAAAGTGCCTTATCGTAATACACAAATAGAATGAAACTATTTCCTTCTTGAAATTGTTACAGTCCAGTAAATCGTTCAGTCTTTTCTGAAATGGACATGAGGAGTAACGGTTTAACAGGAAGAAACTTATCAAGCAATCCAATTCTTCCACTTAAACCTTATTCATCCACCGTATCAGTCTGCGGGCTGACAATTCAAACCACTTGGCTCACAGTGAGAGTCCACAGCACAAGAATAGCTACTTTCTGTTACTCCCTATCAGCACATCATCCGCTATCTAACAACGTGTGTATGCTATGAGGAAAGCATTACAGTACTGCAGATGTATCACTGAACTCCACTTCAGAGCTTGAAAAACTTTTCCCATGGGCGATTCCGCACCATCATTCCCTACTTCTCATTCAGACATGTGTACCGCTCCGTGTAAATATATATGGGAGACAGCTTCTGGGAAAATGAACAACACCCAGCACGCCTACTTTGTCATTTTATGTACACATTATTGGGCCAGAACTTTCTTCTTCTACCTGAAAAGAATTAACTGACAAATGAACTGACACAGTGCTTTCTAACAAAGGCTAGATTACTAGGTTTTTAAGTATATGAAGTTCTCTGTCATTCTTAAGGATAGCTTCTGGAGAAGAAAAGAGGGAGAAGAGAGAGAAAAAAAGCGTAATTCTCTGTTGCTCTAGCGCTAACATAGTTGCTTAAATTCATATAAAGTAAATGCAAAATGTCTACTTGATATGTCAACGATTCAAGTGGACTACACATCTGTATCAATGCCTGTGCCAATAAAGTACCATTGAGTGCATCTCAAGTTGCAACCAAAGGCAGCTTTTTACTAGGGGGTAATTATTCAAAGATAACGTTACTTTTGCTGTTCTTACAATGGTGGAAAGAGCTGTACTGTTCCAGTGGAATTTCAGAAAAGTGCTGATTCGAGAAGGTCACACTTATTTTTAGTACAAATTTCCTTTTCAGCAAATACTCAGCTCTGGTTGGGCTCCTGGGAGTGATGCAAATGTTCTCACTTGCAACTGTGCTGAAACTACTTTCTAATCAAAAGTGCTTGTGAACGCAGTGTCTGATGAAGCATGAGTAGCTAGACAGTGATGCCGGCGAGTACAGGCACTGTCTCCAAATAAAAGGTTTGCAAAAGTCAATGTAGAGACCTTCAGTCAGTGTAGACCACTGCAGTTCAACCTGGCCTGCATTAAGCCATGCTGGTTGAGAGAGAACTGGTTCTGAGAACTCTAGTTGTCCCTGTTCAAAACATGATTACTGCTCCTGTTGAAGGAAGCTAACGGTAACAAGAACTGTGATTTTTGGTGGTGTTCTTTTATTAACAGACATGCTAATGAAATACAGCCCTGAAAATGTTTAAGGGCATATTTTATAATCTATGTCTAACACAATGACTTGAAACTATTGAGTTGGTGGAGTAGATCAGATTTCTTCCAAGCTTCCAGGACACCAACCTTCAAAAAAACCCCAACTAATCTGCTTCTTCCATGCCTAAGACCAATGCAAATGTAACTTTGTGCAAGATACTTTGGTGCTCTGATTCTTCTTTCTGAAGTTGATGTTTTCAAATACCTATGTAAGACAACTTGTTCTGGTTACTTCTGTGTTCCCTCCTTCTTGTTATATTATCATTAAGTATAAATAAACCACATGATCTCTTAACATATATAGAAATCAAAGTTTTGCCTTCCTACAGGGAGTAAGTTTTTCTGTTTGTAGACTGTAGCCCAAAGGTGAATCACCTCTATTTAGGACATTTGGATACTAGTGCAATATACTTGCTATTACTGTTAGTTACTCACTTAAAGCCTATGTATAAATATAACTATAACTATAAATAATATAAATAGTCATGTTCATATACACCCCCCCCCACACACACACACACTTAGATGCTTGACATAGGGGCATTTAAGTTTTTAAAAAACATGCTACTGGCGTGAAGGAGTTTCTGAAGCTAAGAAAGTAATGATCATTCCAAATCAAGGAGAAAAGTCTGATTTTTCTGTGCAGAGGACCCCGCACTATGGCTATCCATGTCTATCGGGGCCAACAAGCAGCCACCATGATGAGCTCTGCTTTTTGCTCTCTGATATTTTTAGCATTTAGTGAACAACAGTCTGGGTGGAAATGCATATAGAATAGCTGCTTGGCTAAGGAAATGGTTACATGGCTGCTGCCATAATACTCTAGTAACCAGGTTATTGTATCTACAGCTTGCAAGTTCCAGAAAGGTTATACAAATCACATGAAAAACCCTAAACGGAAAAGCTAACTTCCTGATAAACTCCATAAAACTGTAGGGCCAGATTTGATCTTGAGAACAAATTCAACAACAACAGCAATGACTGTGTAGACACACCTATAAATAACTTTTGAAAGGGAAGCTCTTCCATGTTAGAAAACCTCCCACCTTGTTGCTTCAGCCTCACTGTATGTTCAGCTAACCCCAGCAAACCTCCAAGTAAAATCAAAGTATGCAACCATGTCAGAATTTTCCCACGGCACAGTAAGCCTTCTCAGTAACGGACAGATCTTGTTATATTCATTTATTACAAACCTTCTTTATACCATGATGGATTGTGTTCATACACGACAGCTGCACTTCGATCCACAAATTATTAAGCTTAATGTGAGAATTACCAGACAAAATTCAACGGTCTGTGCTATGCATGAAGCAAGACCAGAAAATCTGATGGCCACAAAAAAAAAAAATGACCGTCTTAAACTTAATTCTTTTGTTTCTACAAACATGTAGGAATAACTTATTCTTCAAAAAGACAGTAAGTTCAGTAAGAAGGAACAGCATTTACCCAAAGAGTAAGGAAACTAAAAACTGAATCTGGATGAATTTGAACTACAGTATAAGGAAAAATGCATGACCAGAAAAAGTAGCAGCCTCTGTGAACCGACCCTGGAATTGTTCAGCCAATAGCCCTTCTCATCACAATCAGCATTTCTTACCCTGGGAAAAAACAAAAGGACCATAAAAAAGCATAAAACTGATTTGAGTTGCGTAACAGAGGTAACAAAAAGATTAGAGATTCTTTTGCGCTAAGCGCTTTAAAAGCATGCAAGCGCATCAGAAACGCAAGTCCTACTTCAGTGTCTCATTGAAAGAGACTTACAGAGCAAGAACTATCTACCCCTACGTAAAAAAGCACCTATTGATCTACGCAGCACATGCCTTGCCACGCTGAAGGCAGAGCGCAGAAACCAGTTGGCTGACCCGACTCCTGTTCGCTGCTATGGTACAGATTTGCCATGCGGTCCTGGCAAGCATCCCTCATCTCCTTTGGCTAAGCCTTTGGAAATCTCTGAGTGGAAGACGCCGTTACTGCTATTTACCCCTTTAGATTCACAGTTCCTAGAAAGTGAAAGACGGGAGTTCTGTGCAAGTCAGAGAAAGGAATTGGGAATAACGCAACAACAACAACAAACAAAAAGAGGAATACAACCTGCAGGCTGCAGCTTCCAGAAAGCGAGGAAAGTTAGGCCGGCACAGCGGACCTGTTCAGGAGAGCATCCTTTGTCTACGCCCGTTTGGGCGGTGGGCTAGCTGCTGCTCAGCCACCTCGCACGGCTGCACCTGGCAGCAGAAGGGATGGTGCAAAATGCCCAGGCTGAGTGGTGCCAAGGGGATCAGGCAGATGTGAGTGAACAGAAGCTCAGCGGGTGCTTGGGGAGCTCAAGAGAGAGGAGACACAAGTGGCTATCAGCGAGACACAGCATGGAGTGCCAGACATTACAACTGAATTGGCACGTGGCAGGACAGGGCCCGGGATGGCCAGCTCTTTTCCTTGTGTTGTCCTTTCTCCAACGATTGCTGCTCAGTCACCTGAATGGTGGTGCAGGTGGCCACAGAGACTCAATGCCAGCTCTGTGCCCATCATCACTACCAACCTCCAACATCTTTTTGTGACTGATGGTGCAGCCATCATTCATCTTCCCTCTCCTGTCCTGCTCCTGTTGTCTCTACAGCTGGCCATTCATTTCACGTGGCCAAAAAAGCAGTCTATCACTCCAGGTAGCTGGCCCTTATGCCAGCGAGGCTGGTGCATGAAAGCATTGGGGTAATCACCTGTACTCCTTCAAATCTCACAGTAACAAGGGGTTGCTCCTGACTGCTGGTGAGGGGAGGGAGGCAGTGCCCAAGGGAAGCCCACACCTCTCCGGCATCCCTGTTGACCCTAAAGTACGTGTATGAAGCACACTCTCCGTCATCTTTTGTGCGTATCCAAAAAGTTCTTCCTGACCATAACAGGAATGCATGGGTGCCCTCTGCTATACACGCTTTACTACCATTTTAATTGGATTCAGAACTGCTTACTCATTGCCCAGCTGCTGTGGGCTGCACGCCAGACGTGACGATTAGGCCCAAGGGAAAGACACCAACGAGAGCGATTTTGCCTCATATAGTAAGCAACAGCATCTACCTTCATTAAAAAGAATAATACAAACTTCATTACTAGCTTGATGAAACACAGATACAGGGACCATGTGGATCTTCCCACTAAGACTTGCAAAAACACATGTCTAAAATAAAATTTCAGCCAAGATACAAAGTACTTTTCAAACAAGTTTCAGGGGTACTTGCTTATTTTGTTCAGGTTTGAGCAAACGTGAGTCCTCACCAGTTTTCCTCTCTCCTCGTTTGCAACTTTACAAGGCCATATATCACGCACAATAATGTCAGCTATGATATGTAACATCACTACCTCCTGCTTCAGTAAGCGATAAGCTGAAAAGATCTGGACAACCCCCAGGCAGCACTGATGAGCCTCAGCCTTCCGAACGGTAGTAGCAGGTGTCAAGTCAGTAGGCAAAACTCAGCATGCTTAATGCTGGCAACCTGTCTTGTCAAGACCAACATTACTGTGTGATCCAGTGCAGCGCAAAAAGAAAACGTAACGAACAAATGGAGGCCTAAATAGGAGAAACCTTCTGCTGACCCGAATGAGACATCCCCGATGACTGCAGCGTTAATAGGATGCTGCTGTTCGGAGCGGGAACAGTCAGATGGAAGATGAACATCTCCCAGATGGAATTAGAAGCATCTCAGGCCTATCGATTTTGGTTGTAACCTTTACTGTAAACAGTCCACGGGGGCCTCATCAGCCACCTGTTCAGTGATATTTGCATTGAAATATAGAGCCAACGCAAATGAGAAAATGGCCACAGTTCCTTGCTAAAGCATCTGCTCTGTTACATCCCTCTGTCTGTGCACCAGCAGCAGCAGCAGCAAAGGTGTAGGTTTTAGAGGAAGGGGTAACGCAGTGGCACTAGCTCTCTCACGCGGCACCAGAAACAATGAACGCTCCATTTGTCATGATGTTGATGGTGGCGGTAGTGGCATTATATCATGCAATATTTCACTTTCTAATAATTGCTCAGTTTTATACTGAAATCAGGCTTGCCAAAACTGGGAGGAAAGCCATCTGTGCCTGGAGGATGACTGCCAGAAACATTTGCAATTTTATTTTGGGGTTATAAACCTGCAGAATGGAACAAAGGCAATGCCTAAATAACCCCTTTCACTCACCACCCCCAACTACACAGAGCAACAGACCTAACTCTGGAACAGCCTGGTTGGTCATTACAAAGATGTCTTTATTATTTTTAAAAGCCTCACTCATTTGAGAGATAAAAATAGCTCTATTGATTATTTGTGGGACTTCAGCAAACCTCTGTCAAGATTCTGAATTGATTTAAGAGCTAAATGTAGCAATCACTGCCTTTTGACAGGAGAGAACGCCATCTCTAATATATACTTTGCTGTTTCATCTCAGCATGCTTAATAGAAAACAGATACACTACCAGCAACACCATTACTCTCCCCAGCCCTCACTTTGCCTGGGAAATATCAGTGCCAGTCAACTGACCTTCCATTCTCTCATCTGATGGATGGAATAAAAATTATGTAGCTGCAGGTGACCCAAAGCTGTAATGGGAAAGAAATGTGGCCTCCTTTTGTTTTCCTCTCCTTTTAGATAACAAAGGTGAAACACAACAATATTGACAATTGCCACTGATTAAAAGTTTGACACAGCCCTGCAGACATTGTCTCAGCTGCCACGTGCCTGCTGTAAACATAACATTAGGATCAGGCAGTAATCCTAGAACAATCCCTACAGCTCAGCCAGCTCTTCAGTTCAGATGCCCTCCGATACTTAGCATTTGCCTCCTTTCACTGCTGGTACATACTTAAATGGATTGCAGCCCTTCTTCACCCTCTAACCAGGAAGAACTTAATTTCCAGTCCACTTACGTCTACATAACAAATCAGATCAATATACCTGGGCATAGGTTAACTTTGAAGAAAAGTTAGGACCCCATAGAACATACCACTGCGTTTGAAGCTCAATGTAATCACAAACAATCATCCTTTGCTTTTTGTTAATGCAAGAAACGTTCATGCGTTTAATGCATGAACCCCAGCTGTATTCTTCTGGAAACTTGTCCCATTTATTTGAAATGAAAGTGTTCGTTTTTTAAGGTGATAAGACAGTAGAGAAATGCAAATCTTCCCATTTAAGTCAGCTGTTAAGTAACCAGAGCACACTCCTCAGCTTTTGTGCAATTTGGCCAGTTCTGCCCCTACACCCATTTATGCAAAAAGTGACTTATTAACCTGGCTTCCTTTACCTTGAGTGGAACCACAAGTTTTATCAGAGTATTTTTTCAAAAGGCACTAATCAGCGTTGCCATGAAGCGGTCTGATGCAATATCAAACTACGCCCCTACCCTCAGAATGTGGATAAAAGCTACTGTAGCACTGCAAATGCTAAGAACAGACATTACCATTCACCTATTAATTACTCCAGCTGCGGACACCATGCTACCCGAAAGTGCTTTGCCCTGACAGCCGCCTCTGGAGAGCCCACTGCTCGTTCCACACCGCAGTAGTCTAGTCATTGCAGCAAGAAAACTCAGGGCAACCCTCAGCATCGTATTTTGGGGATGGCTGCTCAGCACAAGGACACGCAGACACATCATGGTCAGGCAAGCTGACGTCCACGGGAGGAAAAAAGGGTAAGGCTTGTTCCCTCTGGAAATCAGGCAAACTCATCAGGATAAGTTATGTTTGTCCCTGACAGATTAAAAATGCAGGTAAGCAAAGAGTTCTCAATAGGTATTTATAATTTTAGCCCCTAATTTGTTTATAAATCGGTTTTCTCAGGTTTCTCTGCACCTTGCAGAAAAGTATGAAATAGACTACTGCAAAAATGAAAAATGTCCACAAAACAAATGTAACCCCTGAGGGAAATTTTAAAAATGCCTGTGGATAAGCACTAGCAGGTAGGGGAAAAAACCAGAAGACACCGAGTGCTAAGAAAACAAGCAAATTAACTGGGAACATTGTCTCTCAGCACTTCTGACATCTCCCTCCCTAAGACATCCGTCCATTCACGTGTGCCCATACTCATAGACATTCACCCAAATTTAAAAGGCTCAGATATCACAGGAAAGGTTGTTTTTTTTTTAATAAAACTTTAAAGACATTTCATAGATCTCTGTCTTTCATTGCCCAATGTTTTTTGCTGATATTTTTGGAAACCTCAAAGGAGTAGAATAAATCTGACTCTGAGACAGAAAATCTATGTAGTTTGCTTTTCCTCCGAGATGAGCATGATGCTTGCAATAATCCAGCTCCTGCAGTTTGCTAGTAATTGCTAGCTGCAAGTGGCAGACTTTGAGCTTTGCTCTGCCTAGATTAATGCACAACAAATTCCCGAATTTTACATCATATATAATCCAAACAGCTTTACAGACAAGGTAATACAAGAAAGTACCCTATCCTCAAGAATGCCCCTTTTGAGCAAAGGGATCATCTCAATATGCCAACACGACACATTTTTCCCTCTTCATTCCACCACTTCAGGGTTATGAAGAAAACAGAAGGCAAAGCAAGAAGCCAACAGATACATAAGAGAAATCCTACTTCCAGGATACTGCTGAGACAAATGATATCGTCTGTTAACCTGGATGTAAGGTTAATTATTGTAATCCAATTTATTTTAAAAGAAAATGCTATATGCAGATATCATCAATTAACCTCTGAATATAAAAATCACAATTCCTGTAATTAATAGAACAGTGCAAGATCACTTTAATTACTGGGGGTCCATTATTGAGAGGAGACATGAACCATCTGATGTGATTTCAAGGGCAAACTTAAAATTGAGGTGGTGTGAGTCAGGAAAAGTTTAAAAAAAAAAAAAAAAGATTACAGTTAGACAGAGATGAGCCCAGAGATGAGCCCCTGCACCACATAAATACACTACTCTCTTCTCCTGACACACATTCACCCACATACTGAAGAATACAAGCATCCTTACACATTTGTTCACACCTGCTTCTTAGCACAGCATGAGGGAATTAGAGCGGCATAGAAAAGGAAGTCAAAGCAGCATTGACAAATGCCTGTAGTACAAGTTACAAAAGCAATAGCTCTGTTATTATGTGCTTTACTTCTTTGGAAAAGCTGTGGAGAAAAAGGTTCAGTGTAGCAAGAGAGAACAAGCCCACTGAGTATGACTGCCTGAATGGGGCATGATGGATGAGCTTCCTTGCGGATAGGAAAAGCCTCTAATCCGTTCTCCGGCTCATTGGTAGAGCAAGGCAAAGTCGTTCTCTTATTCTGCGGGAAATATCCTCTGCCTTTTTGATACCACGTGCAGGGTTTTTGCAAAGGACAATCCAGACTGTCACCCAGATGAGACAGCAGCCTGTTTCCAGGTCCTGCGCTAGGGCAGGCTCAGCTATGCAGCCCAAAACCCCGCAGCAAGACAAAGACGTTTCTATACTGCTCGCGCTTCCTACGGCTATTTTAGGAATGATTGGCTGCATTCAGGTTCCAACTGCAAATGGTGAGATACACGGGAAGAGGAGTCATTTTCATGGCACCAGCACACAGCTAATGACTGATGCTGAAAACATCATTACTAATATTCCAGCTAATTTTGTGGAGTTGAAAAAAAACCCCCACGCTGTGTGCGACAGACAATGCAGGCATCATCCCAGCGATGAAGTAACATCCACCAGCACCAGGCCAGGAACACTCTCGCTCTGGGGTTCACTGGAGAAAGTTTGGCTCTAACCGAAATACTAAGGCTTTCTCAGAAAATCCAAGACCTATTCACAAATCTTCTCCTCTTCTCCCCCACCCCCTGCAACTTCACTCCTTAAAGGCGGGGGATGCAGGAGAAGCAATGGTTCATTAGCTGAGTGCATCTATGTGAATTCAGCAAGACTACTTGATGAGCAGGCACACAGAGTTACGTGTTTTAAACAAGTCTGCCAGGTGCTTTTGAACCCAAATGAGTCCTTCCTAGCTTGCCTGACAGAACAGAAATTCCTGTGCGGGAACAGGGAAGAAGACAGCGTAGCTGGCAAACTGCTGCTGTTATTTCTTACTCTGCAGTTCTGCTGCTTATGTGATTTATATCAAATGCTGCAGAGACAGTTTCCTCTAACTTTGGGTTGGCCTCAATAATGTGGACATTCAGCTGATCAGCTGCCAGGAGCTGATCTACAGCCAAGACCCAAATTCCTGCCAGCAGATAGAAGAGAAAAAAAAGCACAAAAGACATTAGACCAGAAAATCAAATTACTTTTTAATGAGACTGAAGGCTTGCATGCACGGACCGTGCTGAACTTACTAGAAAAGCTTGAAGAGATCCAGGTTGGCATCAAGGTGTGACGTTCTCAACTGGACTCCAAGCTGGGAACCCCATGTCAAGCCTTGCCTGCATGCATGAACGATGTCTTACAGATTATGTTTCCTTGCGCAGCAAAGCAGTGACTTTCCAGCTTGCAGCACAGTCACACAGTTAGCGGTTACAACTAAAGGGCATCAGTTTGTTTTTATTTACGCCAGTGGAAATGCTGACACTGACGTCTGCCAGACTGTGGAGTACCGATTCCCGCTGGACTTCAGAAAGACCTGTAGGTGCTCTACAGCTCACACCATCTGCATCAGCTCATGGGTGATGTTGCTGTACCTATTTATAAGCCTTCCAATTATAGAGAACTGTGCATATTCAATACTTTCATCCTCATAAAAGTACACATCCTTGCATAAAGACCCAGTTAAATTCTGCTAACTTCATACGGCTTTTGGGCAAAGTCTCCCACCTAATGTGAGGAAATGAAAATACCACATCCAAATTGTCTCTGAAATTTGAGGTTATACTTAATCTTCTAAAAGGAGAAATTCTTCTTTTGGTTTGAATTCTTGCTTTCTTAGAGTAAGCAAATTAGATGCTCCTGGTCATATTCCACGCTGTATTTCTTCTTGTTAAAATTTGCCTGTGAGCAATTCAAAACAGAATCTCATGGGTATTATTCTTCTGTGGTAAACATCACTACATCAGCTTTAAGTGAGAGACTATTCTTTGCACATGCGTGCCCCTATACTCAACCTGTGCTTGTGAAAAAGTCAATTTTGCAGTGCCTATGACTAAATACATTGATAATTTCTGGTATCCTGAACAACAGGACTAATGCCACCTTAAAAATGGGCTGTGATGGTTCAATGAAAAAGCTTTTGGAAGAAGACTTCACTCAATGACTTGCAGCAACAAAGAGATCTGAAGGACATCCCTTCAGGCATTTCCCCTCTTCTCATGGAAAAATGTAACTTTGAAAGAAAGCACTTCACCTACAAAATCTTTTCTGGAAGCTCTGAGGGACCCTGTTACCTGACATCTGCTTTACCTCAGGCTTGTCAGCAATAGCTTTTCCTAGACACCAGCCACAGAGGTACCTCAGTGGGACAAACCGCCCAGGGCTTCTCCACACTCTCACAAAACTTCCAGAAAGAAGAAAGACCTTTATTTAGTTCACTTACCAGTAAGCTATGCTTACTGCATTTTGAGTCAGAGATATGTCCAGCCACAGAACAAATGGCACTCTCGGAACATGCTGAAAAACAATTTTAATTAAAAAAAAAAATATTAAAATTGAATATTGAGTATGTTCTCACATATTTAAAAAATGGGTGAAAAAAGGTAAAAATTCATTGAGAATTTACTATTACTTCACTGAATACTGGTGCCTACCGCAACTCCTCCCCTCTTTACTTTAGAGCTAGAAACCAAATTTTTTCCCCTCAGCAAATTACCATACTTTTTTCCCCCGGTGTCCTAAAAATACTACTTGATTGACCCAGACAGGACGAAATAACCTGCAGAGGTCTGCACGGCGGAGCGTGCAGCCAGGAGAGGCAACACAAACCTATGGCTAGCAAGACGAAGTTGCAAACTGGCAAGGCTCTACGATAAAGTGCTTTTATAAAGAACGGAATTGGTTTGTGAGACTGAAAACTCTGACGCCTCCCTGGAACAGGCTGTGAGGAATGCTTGCACGCTTCCTTTCTGAATCCTAAGGAGCTCCCCACAGTCCCTTCCCTTCCCAGCACTTACATACAGGGACTGTCTCTCGTAAAAGGACTTGGCTTTCCTCACGCAAGAACAGATTTGGCTTTCCTTACACCAGAACAGATTACTCCCCTTACTCACACACACCCTTACGTTCCCCAAAAGCTGAGAATGTTATTTCTGCTGGAAGCTCGTGGGGACAGATGGTATCTTCCCTCCTTTTTTGGACAGCTTTAAGAAGATCGCTAGTGCTTCACATAAATAAAAAAACAGCTCTTGATGATCAAAGGATGACTAAACTTGGAATATACCTCTTAATGTACATTTTAATAAAGCTGACTTGTGACATTACTTCTCTTAGCTGAATGCTGGTAAGCTCTGAAGGCAGATATTCTACGGAGAAACCGGGATAGAGAGATGTGGTAGCTTTCTCCCAGGGGTTGGACAATGAAGAAGATGGAGAGCAAGCTGCTCCCTCCTGGAGCTCACCAGGCACGTTCCTTCTTTCTCTGCCATGGAGACAGATCAAACGCCATGCTCCTGCTTAGTCGACAGAGCTAAGCACCCTCCTTTCCCCTGACCCACCAAACCAAGATAACGGTTTCCCTCTGCCAGGAATGAAGCGCATCGCCCTGCTGTGCGTTCCCCAGGGGCAGGGCACAGCCATCCAGACGAATTTTGTCTGACTGGAAACGCAAATGAGGACAGAAATCTTTTCATCACAACTTCCACTTCAGTCTCTTCTCTTGCTATGCATGCTTAGAAATACACAAGGTCAAACACATTAGCACAAAAATGCTAAGCTACACATCCTCCGTAGGGTCCTCCTGCCTAAAACTCGATCTCAAGTACAATTAATTGTACTGCATGAACCAACACACACAAACTCCATAAAAAACTTTCATTTCCAATATGCTGCTTTCAAGGTATTTCTAATATAAACGCAGACAAAAGGTATGCTCTCTTTTATGACAGGCCTGAAATAAAGCAGCTCTAATTAGCAAAACCAGATACAACTTCAGTTGCATTCAGTTTTGAAGGCAAGGATAAGAAAACTCTCCTTTGAGCTTATTCAGCAGCAAGCCGTCTTCTACCTTTCCTCCTTCTTATACCTTCTTCTCTTTGACTCTGCAAATCTATAGAATAGATGAATTGATGATTTCCTACAATAGCAATTTGATTACTGATTGCTGCTTTGTCACAAGCCAACTGCGCATCATTGACAATCAACCAATGTCCTCCATCAGCTGAACAAAGTAGTGCCCTATGCAGTCCTGTCCACGCTATCACTTCTATTGCTGGCTGGACCCAACTATAAACTAGAAGACTGTCACCAGTGCAGTAATAAATTTTGGGCTATAACCTGTATGGCAAAATACTTCTTGGGATTAAATTAGTGCTACCAAGAGAAAGACAAAAAAAAAAACAACTGTCTCTTCACCAGCAGAAAATACTCCTGCACTGGAGTTCCTGTTGGTTATTTTTTCCTAACTTGTATTTTAGCTCAAGAATGCTAGGTACTGTGCAATTTTTAAGAAAAAAAGGCCTTGTCCTGAAAAGTTTACAATCCACATACACAACACATACCTATTTGGATAATGAAGTGGGCTTTTTTAATTTTTACAGGTACAAGAAAAACTGTTCCCACCTGCAGTTCTCGTGATTCAAATACACAAGTCTTCTTTGGCCCTGTTCCTTCTCTAAGGAAATCTTTTAGTTACTAAACTATAAAAATATTGACAGCATTTCTACAGCATAACAATGTCCATAATAACTGACTTCCAACATCCCAAACTGTTCAGATCAACATTTTGGGCATGAAAAAATGCATCCAATTGCTGACCTCCAGTCCACCATCAAGACCCTAAAAATTGAATCACGCATACATGCACACACATGGGATGCATTCCCCAAGACAGATGAATTATTCCTTGCAGTTTCTGTTTCAGCAGGGACATGGCTTCAGAGCAAAGTTTTGCAGTTCAAGGAGCACAAATATGTGGATTTATCTCACTGGAAATATTCAACTCACAATCATGCATTTGTTTAGTTTTTCCATCATTACCAACTGGTCAGTCAGAGCGACATTTTTTTCTGGCCCCACCTACAAAAGGTACCTAAATAACAAAAGAGTTGTTTTCAAATCTTTTTCCTAAACAGCAGACTTTAGAAACACTAATGTTTGAAAAACCCTGTGCAGGGTCTGGGAATGGATTGCAGAATTCACCACTCAGTCTTGGTTCACTAACAAGAGAAATGATGCCCCACATTCTTTCAGTTGTCTTATGAAAGTTTTCCTCCATTCCGTCTAATCAATCAAGTTAAATTCCATTTAATTATTAGACTCCAACAGCTGGGCTTAGCCAAAACAATTTAATCACCACAAAAAATTCACACTTAAAAGCAAACCTCAGTCACAATGTCTTGGACAAACTGAAGGTTTAACATCCAAACAGTTACCAGATGATACAACTAAAAAAATATGGTTTCACTCAACAGTCATTAAGTTTCAATTCTAGCAGTAATGAAAAGGAAGATATTAATTATTACCTTTCTTTTTTAAAGAAAGAAAGACAGACAGAAATTCAGTACTGAAGGAGGACAGTGTCATGAGCACCAGGGACAAAACAGAAGAACAAGAACAGCCATCTCAGCACATTACAGCTTTCTGCTAAAGCCACAGCCAGATCTGGTACGATATAAACAGCAGCAATGGCTCCCTTGGGACTGCGATGTTGTGTGAAGCTACACACAAAACACTTCACTGATGTCTCTCGGGGACCAGAGGAGGCTGCAGGTCCATTTTAGCTAACTACTCTAACCCTCCCATCGCCTCCTCCCAAACCAACACTTACCTTCCTCTTCAACGACAGCAGCGGCTAAAAGCCTAACTATGCACTGCTTTGAAGATCCTGCACTTAAAAAAGCTCTGTAAGTTTGATTTCTAAGTAGAGGTTACTAAAAATAATAAAAATTATAAAGCTTACTAGTCTGTATCTTTGGTATCCAAAAGCAGAGAAGGCTCCTCAGAGACTAGCAGGTATCTCTGAAAAAAGGAATAGACACCACCACATCTCAGTCTTGCAGTGGTTACCGTTTACTCCTTCCTCTCCCCTTATTTTGCTGACAGCAAGATGGACAATACATGAAAATTTGATTCTTGGTAAGCCGAGTCATGCAAATTAGCTTAATGAAATAGATGACTTTGTGTATGTCCCTTTGATACTGATTAAGCTCAAGTATCCACTCAGCTAATGACTAAAGCAATACCATGAGAGCTCTTGTGGAGGTGTCATAGCTATACTTTTTTTTTTTTTTTTTTTTTTTTTTTAAACAGCCCTTTACTCAGCACTTATTTCTACCTCAGATCCCCCCGGCCAGGAAAACAGGCCAGCTTCCAAGCAGCAGACAGAAGCAGTTAACAGCTTAAGACACGACTGACGCAACACAAAAACGTGGAGCTACTTTGCACAGCTTGGGCCTCAACACATAAAGGAGATACGCCTTTGTGCCCCCAGTTTTCAAAGCAGGTTACCAGCGCGCTGCAAGGGGCTGCTTTGACTCTGTAATTACAGCCATCTTAATAATGATCCGTTCGGTGGCTGCCTACTGCTGGTGCCCAGACAGTTTAATCACTATGCATTCGGCTGTAGAGAACGAGCGATCCTTCCTGTCATTTGAAACATGGGACATGTTGTGTGAAGGCGGTGTAAATGAGCTTCCCCTGAACTAGCTGGCTAATACGCTTTCATCGTCTAAAGCCTAAATTATAAAATAGACCAGTAAAATGGTAATGCATTGCCTCTTATTGCAAAAAGATGTTTCACCTCAGCTGCACTAGATGAACAGTCACTCCTTACCAAGCCTATACATATGTTAT
This sequence comes from Anarhynchus alexandrinus, assembly GCA_008711295.1. Classification (NCBI taxonomy): domain Eukaryota; kingdom Metazoa; phylum Chordata; class Aves; order Charadriiformes; family Charadriidae; genus Anarhynchus; species Anarhynchus alexandrinus. Next base: position 6,333,874 of record VUYV01000030.1, on the reverse strand, counting down.
TTATTGAGCACCAGCTGTGTGCTCGGCACTGTACAGACACAGGGAGATGCGCTCCCTACTCCTGGGAAGCTTTTATACTCAAAAGTAGTGTAGTTTGGCATTCATTCTGCACGTAGAAATCCCATTGACTTCACTATGGGGAGCAGCTGCAGAAGCAGGTATTAAGGCATTTGCACAAGCCGGTATAGCATCAAGTGGTAGGTACAATGAGAGATGAAATTCAAGCAGTGCTCCTGCATGGACTATGTTTTAAGCCTTGTGGAAACTACTGTGAAGACCGACACAGAAGAGGTATGAATATACCTGAGCATATGTGAAGATGCAGAAAGAGGACGCAGTGTTACAGGCTCTAGCAACCCTCTGTGCTGCGTCTCTCCGCACCCCACTGCTGTGCAGTTGCTGGCTTAATCTGTTCTCATACGATGATGCTTTCAAGGCAATACTGATCCAGTAACTTCCATCAATGGAGGAACCAATGTCCGATGTCCTACAGTGCCAGGGAGTTGTTAGGACTCCTAGCTAAACACTAGGAGTGGGCCTAATGTGAGAAGAAGGCATGAATCACCACCACAACCTCCAAAATGTATTTTATACTTGAGAACAAATCCTACTCTCAGATTCCGATAAAGATTTCCCACACTAAATAGAAGTGGCTGAGGGTACAGTTATATTTACACACAGTGGATGGAAGAACCTGGAAAAGAAATGGGGAAGAACAAGGCTAAAGTGGAAAAAGAGAAAAAAAAGGAGCAGATCCAAGGACAGGCACTGGGAAGCAGAGAACAAAGACTGTGAAAACTGGGAAGCTGGAGGTTCAAACAGGTGAAGCAGGTTAGGGAAGGAGACCTATCATGGCATCTGGGCATGGAGGGAGAGATATGATCGGTGAGTGGGAGACAGAGTGAAAAATACCAAGATGAGAAGGACATTTCAAAATGAATATAGCTGTAAGAAGACTGTGAGGCAGAAGGACAGATGCAGATATGTGTAAAGAAATCTTTAGAAGTGAAGAAAGGCAATTACAGGCAAAGGGACAAGAAAGGCAAAACGTTCAGAGGTGATTTGTAAGAAAATGGAAGTAAGAGAAGGACGTCAGCTGGACGGAAGGAACTGAAAGAGTAAGAAAACACATTGTTAAAGCTACCGTTGTGTATCACACTCATTTTCATTTGGAGTCCGTGCTTAGACATTGGGTCTCATGAATGTGTGTTATTTTGTTCCTTTACTAATTCATCAACTTTTTAATCTTAAAGAAGTAATTCAAGGAGAGACAAGGACACAAGGAAGTCTTCTGCGTATCGACTGATGCCACGTATTAAAGGAGGGAATGACGCTGCCCTCCCAGCAGCTGGCTCACAGAAAGATTGCAGGTCCCAAGACTGTGGCTACATCCAAACACAGGTTTACACTTTGTGTCCCATGGGCCACTCCTGGACGAAAAGACAATTCTCTATCACTTCTGTCAGCACCTCTCTGGTCACAAGCCATCTAAATACATTAAAATACATCAAATACTTTCTTAAATGCACTCTTAGATGTCAGCAATCACAGTAGTTGTTTCAGAGATGCATTTTAACCATAAATCAAGGGAAAAGTAGCTTTTAGATCATGGGTGGGAAGGCAGGTGGTCCACCAAACAACAATATCACTCTTGTGAGATCCAAACTAAAAAAACCTGGAGACTTACTGAGCCAAGTGAATTTTGCCTGTGCATGAGAATTGTCCTTATGTTTCAGAGATGAAGGATTTGGAGTCTGGGCCCAGCTCCCTGTGTGTATCCATGTGTGCCTTGATTTATACAGTAATCGTGTCTGTTGCCTGCAGCACAGGGACTTGTTATAAAAGCAAAGGAAAACGTCCTCCTGCAAAGCACTATCGTACACCTCAGTCAGTGGCTGCACTGGAGAAGACTGACAAACGGTCCGCAAGGAGGGGAGAAGACTTGTAAGGCTCAAGGTGGAATGGAAGAAGGGCAAGATGGGAAGGACAGAGTTGAGGGAGAAGCACAGGCAGTGGGAAGGGAACCTGCAAGAAATAAGAGGGAGCAAGCATATATACAGAAAGCCCAACGCAACATGTACCTAACTTGCCTCATGGGAGTTAGGTAGATAAATCTAAATAGAACAGACCTCATTTTTCATACAGCTGCAAAGCTAAACATCCTTCCCATGAAACCATTATAAATCCCTCATCTTCAGGGTTGATTTAAAAATTGTAACTCAGCTGTTGCAATTTGTATGGGACTGGAATTTGGCAGTCCCAGACATCAAATCAATTCCACATGAGAAGGGGATCTACAATGCTCCATTTTACAGCCTGAAATTGTACTTTCAATGGTTTTAAATGTTTTCTACACCACTCCAAAGTGAAAGAAAGACTAGGTTAATTTTTAAAGTGAGGGATCAGTTTAGGTCTCAGTAGAGTCATTGGGAAGAATCCCACTAGACTTAAAGGATCCAGTCAGAAATACAAGTAACGTGCCTTCAGCATTCTTTCTCTCAAAAACAACCAAAAAAAGGAAAAAGCAACAAACAAAGCACAAATATTTAAGATCAGAACACTTAAGTCCTGAGCATATACAATAGATATTTGACATTCGTATATCACTTACCAGCCTGCCATGCTGTTATCCAGCATATTGCTGTTGCTTGCATACAGCCATTCATTGATTTCCATGCATTTTTTCCATGCTTTTTTTTTTTCCTAATACTCTCTTATTTTAATAGGGTTACATCTCCTGCACAAGGCGCACAAGGTTAGTATCCCGTATGGCAAAGATCAGGAGCTGTGCACTGTTATACTTTCAAACTGTTAAAAATAAGCAAACTGTGGGTCTGGATCCTGAAAAATGTAGGCAGACAAAACTGCCATTTAATTTAATAAAGTCAATGGGAGTGTAGCCAGCAAGTCAGACCTTACCAAATTAATATTCTGCACTAGCTAGTCTGCTAGTTTATGTTATAGGATGTGTCGGGCACTGCAAAATGCAACATACCAAATTCAGCCTCACACAACCCTACAGCAGGAACGTTCTGTTTATTTATATGGAAACGTTACTACTAAACAAGCACTGGAACCAGTGAAGCCTGGTTGTTAGGAATTTGTGTCCTGATGCTGATGTCTTTAAAAGGACAGAGCTCCCCACACGCCCTTCGCCTCTCTGAAGCCGCACTCGTTCACCTGCTTGCCTGGTTTCAGGAGGGACCTTGGAAAAACACCGTCTTGCAGCCTGGGCTAAGCCAACCCAAAATCTCCCAAGTTACTGGGAGCTGATAACTGCATACACACAGACAATACAATCCCACAAGTCTTGTTTCTTTAGGGTGCTGGGCTAAAAATATAGCCATTTGCATTAATTGCTCAGAAGAATTTCAGCCCTGAACTACAGTGGGAATTGTACCCCCAGTTGCACAGAGCCAAATTTAGCCCTGGAGGCTGAATGAGGCTGAGTTTATCTCTGACCCCTCTCCCTTCTGTGGGTTTCAGACGCTTCCTTCACCCTGTCCTCACACAGTTTTTTGTGCTTAATTGGAAACAGTTGGATTTCCTGTTAACTCGTAAGCAAACAAAGCACCCTGTCCACCAGCGCTGGGATCCTTGCTCGGCGGACTTTAAATAGATGAGGCTGACCAGATACCGACCATCAGTTCGGCGAAGAAAGGGCCCTTGTGTGAGAAAGCCGCATCCCCCCACCGGGGACCCAGGCGGCGCAGCGCTGCCATCGCCCATCACAGCCCCACACCATCAGCTTTGGAGAGGTGGGTTTGGAGGACAAGAAGCATGGGACCTTCACCACGTCGGGAAGACATCACTGTGCAAAAATGCCGGAGCAGATGCTGGCGGGCGGACAAAAATTTGTTACTTATTTACAAGGATTTTTTATAATGGGAAAGGCACAGGGGGAGAAAATACCTCGGCTCTCCACGCAGGGATCTGGCAAATCCCCAAGGCCAGCCCCTCCTGAAAAGCCCAGTGTGCCAGTGTTTCCTGCAGGTACTGCTTCAGTGTTGACAGCAAGATGTTCTCAGCAGCAGAATAACAGCTGCACAATACAGGCGGCAACTGAATGGCTGAACAGCTCTTTATACAGGCATAGTGTGATAAAAACCTAGTGTTCTTTTGTGCTTCACAAAGCCCCTACTTTGCTGACTCCAAGTTCAAATCTCACGGGCTATTAGGAGAGGGAAGAAGGACAATGCATGGTAGAAAAGAATGTGCTTTATTCTGGAAACCAAGCCTGTGCTAGGAGCTGTGTTACATCCTAAACACCAAGCCAGAAGCTGCCTTCATGTCAATTAGAAGGTATGTATTTTGGCATGCAGGGATCAAGCACTTAGTCACAGCGCAACTCAAGCCTGTTCTTCATTATGAGGTCTAAGTGGAGCTTTTTCCCCTCACTAGTTGTGCTCCCCTGTAGAGGCAAACACAGGAGATACAAAGCTGTCACCAACTGGTGGTCTTGCAGCTTGTTTTATAAAGGTTGGGAAAAGTATGATTTTTCCCAGTTCCCAACCTTTTCTCCCCAAAGAATAAATCGCAGCCGAATAAACGAGAGGTGGGAAATTCCCTTTAGACTGCTGAGTCGAACCCTGTGTTCGCAGAGACAGTTAAGCCGCTTCTAATGCATTTGAATTGCACTGGAGGAACAAGAAGAGGAACAAAATACAGTTATCAGGAGAGAAAGGCAGAGCAGGACTGGAGTGGCTGTTCAAAGTGGCAAGCAAGTAGCCAGCCGAAATACCAGGTGCCGAAACTTGTTCTTTTTCTGGGGGGTTCTTTAACATCCTCCTCTTAACATCACAAGCCAATTTTCTCCAGGAGAGGGATGCCAGGCAGCCGTGACAAATTAAGACTGAGCAGCGTATGGGTGGTTCACCGGTAGGTACAAGTCCACAGCATGTTAGCTCGTCTTCGCTACCCTCTCCCAATCTTCTCTTGAGAATATTTATGACTTTGCTGAGAGTCCCAGGATTGTGCGAGGCCTTTGTTTATTCATTTGCAAATCAGTATCGTGATGCAGTACCTGCCTCACAAGGAAGTTATGAGGCTCCATTAATTCTCATAATGCGCTTCAAGATAATCAAATAAAGGATGCTAGGCAAGTGTATGGTAGTGTTATTGTTCCCTGGAAATTCCCCCTTTTCCTAGTTGGCACAATTCTCCCTTTTCCCTGCTTAATTTTAATCTCTCTTAGCCCTTGGGCTACAGTTTATTGCTCTGCCTCTAAATCGAGGCCAAAAACGCTTTGCAAATAAATTTCCACTAGCAAAGTTGAGTCAGTGTCAAGATTTTTTAGTGTAAACTACAGGAATTAAAACAAGCTACACCAGCAGTAACACAAAAATTCAGTTCCCTCATCCCTGCTGCAAAAGCTCTTTATAGAGCTCTCTAACAGGTGACAGAGTGTTTGAAGGTCAACAATTGGTTTTGTGCCATATGTGCTGAAGGCCGAATGTCCCCGTGAACACTTGCACAGATTTGGGGGGCAGGTGCAGGGTGCAGTGAGAAAAAGCCCAGCAGTAAAGGAAAGCTTGAATTACATGCTGGCCTTGCTGAAGCAAATTACTAATTAATTGGAACTAGCTTAGTCTAAAAATCCTGAATTTGTTGGAAGTGAAACACGACAATACAGCCCTTCCATCCATCAGTCTTATAAAAACAATGTGTCCGTTTGAGAAGAAAAAGAACAACTGCAGAGAGATTTCATTTGAAAGCCATGATGTTCTGAATGAATAAATCATAGAAGACGGCGTACTAAAAATATAGGTGAAGTAACTGCTAAAAATGAGATTGCCAGGGACACAGGAAAGGGTTAACGATTATATACTAACAATGATAGTCCACCCACATAACTTTTGTCTGCCAGTACTTAACACTTTACAGGTTCAAACACTGTAGTAATTCCAGCACACTTGCTGCTATCTTACACGCGGCTGGATATCTAGGACAGGAAAAAGCTCTAAGTTCTGTAAGCCTTAAAGAAGATTGATTTATCCACACGGGAATTCTCCTGTGTAGCTGTATCACGCCCTTGTTCACATGGTTTTTGCTTTCTGTAACCCCCATTACTAAATTAGTGCTCTCTTATTTCAGTGAGTTATTTCACTCTGCCAGATTTCATAAAATCCCTTGAATCACAAAAAGAGCATTCAAAACTGCGCAGCAGACCCGACGCCAGTGGACTGCAGAAAGCACTTCTGAAGGCTCAGAGACTCTGAGGACAACCTCAGCCCTCATGGACGTTTGTTCACCGACACGGTGCTCCTTTCAGCGGAACAAAACAAAGTCGTTTAAGCTTCAGTTTACCAAAAAATGTGCATCCTGCTAGTCCCAGCAAATACTACCATGCTAGCAGCAGTGAAAACTATGCAGGAACTCTCGCTGTTTAAATTCTGCTCTGCAGGAAAATTCCACGTTAGATTCCCACCGAAATAAAAGATTCTTACCTAACTGCCACCAGGTTGATTCATGCTCAACAATGGTACCGGCTTTGGTGGTACCGTTCCCGACTTCCTCTGCTGCGAGAGTGAAACGAGGTACAACGTGCTTTTTACTGGAATTCAACGGACAGCTAACCTCCGCGGTTCTCATTAGAAAGCATACATCTTCAGCCTTTGCAGTGCTTAATAACACAGTGTTTTGCTAAGCCAGCTTTGGGGGCCTTTCCCCCTGCAATAATAAATAATAAATATAATGCACATTGTCTATCGCCCTCACTCTCCCAATTAATTTGCTATTTTTCTCTTTGCCTAATGAACTGGAAAGCCTGGTTTACATATGACTAAGAAGAACACACAAGTTCAAGTATAAAGATTTCTTTTTTTCAAGAATCTCGCACAGGAAAGTCACGGCATTTCCCACATCAAGGAACTTTCAGAATACCTTAATTTCACTTTTTTTTTCCCTGACAAGTTTTGAACTTCATTCTTTGCTTCTTAAAAAGTTTGTTATCCATTTTCGAGGCTCTCTTCTCAAGACTTTCTGCACTCACATTTGTTGACTCTGCTTGTGATGAATAACTGACACATTAAAACAAGCTAATAAACCCGAGTTTCCATAAATCCCAGCATTGTAACTAGAAACCTGTCTGAGCCTAAGGGCCATTTTTATTTACTTGAGGATTATAAAAAGTTGTGCAGATGAAACAAGGGGGAAAGCATATGCCTTCACCTTTTAGCAAAGCGTTCTTTCGAAGGCAGCGAAGGTGATGACAGGTTTGAGTAAGTGCCAGCTGCAACTGGCGCAACTTTAAAGAGTACCAGAGGGTGTGCTTGTTATTTTTTTTCTGGCCAGACCTGAGCAACTGTATCTTGGATACACTCCTTGTTAATGTACTGAAACAACCCCCGTCACCAGGGATTCCAGCTGGACTGCTTCTGGGATCCACTTGCAAGCTGAACCTGGGGCATGAAAGGTGATCTGACTCTTCCCGTTTTCCTCATCCTCCATTTCTCTTCCCCTTTCAAGAATTTATTTTAAACAGAAGGGTTACCTCTGTCTCTGCTTTCACCTTTGTTCATCATTAAAATCAACAGAACAAACTACTAGCTACGTACCCACCAGAGTTAGTCTAGAAATACTTAAAACTACTACAGGCTTTCCAACCCGGGAAGCAGCATATACTGCTCTTAGACGCACACCCTCCCCCATATGTGCACTTCTTCTGAATTCCAGCTTTCAGAACAGGAGAGAAAGCAGCCTTGATCCGAACACGAGCAAGAAGAGACGGATCTGCACCAGCAGCAGCTCTGACTGCTACCAGCGCAGAGGGCTGAGCGCACCGACCGCTGGCAGGGAGCAATGACGGGCACCCCAGCTGGTTCGTTCCCGGATAAATCCACACACGCTCAGAACAGTCTGGCAAGAACCTGGAATAAAATCGCAGTTAGTGAGAGTTTTTCCACTGACCTCACAAGAGCAAGTATTCCTCTCGTGCTGTGAGGCTCAGGCTCGCTCTGACGCCAACAGGAAAGCACCCATTTTTTATTAAGATGAAGAACAGGAAAGCACCCATTCTTTTAAGATGGAGAAGTGTTGGTGGATATTTTTGCCTATTTTGTGCATAAAGGTTAATAACCTAAACAAAAGCTTAAAAAGGTACGAGTTTTGCAGCAAATCATGCAGACAGACCTGCAGATGACTGGTTCCTCTGACCGTCATTCCCAAGCACACACTATAGCTCGCACTTTCTGCTGCTGCAAGAACAGGCATTTTAAAAATGATTTAACTACCAAAACAGCTTTGCTAGTGATGTTTCTGTTCATATTAGCAGGTTATTTATTGGTCAAAGTATTTTCAATGATGCAGAAAAATGAACACAAGTCTTTTCCTTCAATACAACACTAAATTTTTGGTGAGTTAGCAGTATTTCCTTTTGTCTGGGGAAAAATTAAGAACCAGCTGCAACTGGAACTCCAGCTCAAGTCATAGAATCACAGAATGGTCAGGGTTGGAAGGGACCTCTGGAGATCATCTAGTCCAACCCCCCTGCCAGAGCAGGGTCACCTACAGCAGGTTGCACAGGACAGCGTCCAGACGGGTTTTGAATGTCTCCAGGGTGGGAGACTCCACAACCTCTCTGGGCAGCCTCTTCCAGTGCTCTGCCACCCGCAAAGTAAAGAAGTCCCTCCTCATGTTAAGATGGAACTTCCTATGTTCAAGTTTGTGCCCGTTACCTCTTGTCCTATCACTGGGAACCATTGAAAAAAGATTGTTCCCATCCCCCTGGCACTCTCCCTTTAAGTATTTATAAGCATTAATAAGATCCCCCCTCAATCTTCTTTTCTCTGGACTAAAAAGCCCCAAGTCCCTCAGTCTTTCCTCATAAGAGAGATGTTCTAATCCCCTAATCATCTTTGTAGCCTGGACCCTCTCCAGCAGTTCCCTGTCCTTCTTGAACTGGGGAGCCCAGAACCGGACACAATACTCCAGATGTGGCCTCACCAGGGCAGAGTAGAGGGGGAGGATGACCTCCCTCGACCTGCTGGCCACACTCTTCCTGATGCACCCCAGGATGCCATTGGCCTTCTTGGCCACCAGGGCACATTGCTGGCTCATGGTCATCCTGTCCTCAACCCCATGCACATTTTCTTCATGTTTGTGTAAATAATGCTTCATCTTTATGCCAGGCTCACTATTTACAAAGAAAGTACGTGTATTAATATAATGTGGGAATCAGCAAATACAAAGTTGTTTGCTTCTTGGGGATCTCCTAAATCTCAGATGGTTCACGTTTTCCTCAAAGACTGATAGTACAACGCATGAAAGGGTCTGAAGACCAGAACTCCTGAGACGTTGTCACGTACTGGAAGACAAGGGCAAACAAACAAGAGGTAAAGAGTCAGAAACTAAGCAAAAGAAGGAAGAATATGGAGAAGCAGGCACCACTGCAATCAAGATGTAGAGAGAAAGGCAGCTGCAATTACAGAGAAGAAAGGAGAAAGGCTTGAAACGTGAATCCTTCAGAGGAAAAAAGGATTTGGTTGAACTGCAGTAAAGATTGGGAGCTTGTCAATACCGGGATGCTGAGGAAAGTCAAGACAATTGAAGAAAGATGTGAATTCGAACTTAATTCTTAAAACATACTGATCTTCCAAAGCATACAGAGTTAAGCTGAGGTATGGCTGCTTCAGAATAAGATCACTCATACAGGGATCAATGCACTTTAATTAAAGCATAGTTGTAGATAATGAGTCTTTCCTATCTATGTCCTGGAGAATAAGGACATGGTGACATACAGAAAAGAAGGTATGTGAAGAGAAAAGACACAGAGAAAACAAGAGACCTGAAAAAGTTTGGTTGGCAAAAAAAGAATGGTAAGGCTTTAGACTAGCTGACCGGATCTTTGACATCCTCGTCTGTAGTCAGTTTCTCCAAAACCCTCATAAGTAGGAGTAATATTTGGCGTTGTTGGTAAGTTGTAAAAGTTTATTCTGCAGGTTCAGCAAGAGATTACATCCTAGAAGGTTCCTGTAGATGTTGTGAAGATCACATAGCCTGCTATGGCTAATCAGCTGGATATCCTGTGCATTACTACAGGAAATAATGAAAGCAGCAAAGGCATTCCAAGTAAGAGCACAGGATATTTCACCTCCCTTGTTCCTGTTATTTAAAAATTTAGCTGAGGCAGTAAGACTGCAGGACTTTGACGCTCATCGGACTGTTCCTTCACACACGAACCCACTTCCCACCTCAATCCTGCCAGCAGTGGTTTGCAAGTTCCCCTAATTCCTTTCCAGCTCCCCATATGACATCTGCACACACAAGGTGTTTGCTTCCCTTGCTCCTTTCAGACAAAAGCTTTTTGAGATGTTTTTCGACTATAAAGCTCACTACAAGAGCCCACTGAACAAATAAAATAAAAGTACCCTTTCTCAAGTAACTGTTGTTGAATTCTCTGATAAGGACAAAGCGAGTACAAACAACTGCCTGACGTGGGGTCACTCTTCCCACCGTTTCCAGCCAGCCGTGTCTGGAGTCTCTGTTTACCCTGGTAGGAGACGGCTCCAGCCCTATCAACGGAGAATTCAGCCCTGTGGAGTGCAGGTGTTGTACTCCATAAGGCATGTAAAAATGCTGAGGTCTACTGTAATTAGTTTTCAGGTTAAGTCAGGCAGTTTAGCATGTTTTATGTGCGATGAGTAGCAAAAATGAAAAACGTGTTCTAAAATTAAAGGGAGTTGGGAAAAAAAAAGAAACCAAAGCTAAGAAATATTTCCTTACCCCTTCTTGTTTCACGATAAAGAACTATTTCTGCTTTTGAACTGCAAGCACGAACAGCACCTTTTTGGCCAGCACACAGGAGAAGTTTGACAAGGAGGGTCAACTGGACACAGACCTCTGCAGCTGAGCTGCAACAAGACTTCTTCAGAAAGGGAGTCGTCCAATGTTGGCGCAGAGCTCCCAGCTTGTGTCCTTAACTATTGCTTCCCAAAACACCGCTGTACGGGAAACAAAGAAGGGAAAGAAGCCATGAACAATGCATCTTTGCATCCCACCAATTTCCAGGAATAGTACGGCCAGCCCCTGGCTGTGACATGGCTTTCACACACCTCTCCCCAGCACATCCCCAAACCAGGCTTTCGTAACTGAGGGCTGCTCTAAAGGCTCGTTGTGCCACATGCAGGATTCCCGCCGGTTCCTGCCACTCTCAGGGATCTTACAAGCTATTGAAGGCAATGGGAGCTTGCTTCTATAGTGTCTGCAGTCAGGGTCTATAGCTTCCCCCCCTCCTTTCAAACCCTGAAAATTACAGTATTGTTACTTCACTAAAGCAAGAAGTTTCAAAGAGCTGCAAATTAGCTATGTGAGACTGCGTTGAATAATACCTTCTAACCACTGTGAATTCCAGTAGGAAATTCATTCCCACTAACTGACTTTATTTCAAAAGTGTTCCTATGCTACAGTGGTTGGCTGCAAATACAGTTTCTGCGTGAACTGATGAAGTAGGGTTTTTTTCACGACAAATAATTATCAAGCATTTTATCTTTCTGTAAGGGAGATACCACTTAGCATCATTTTAACATATCTACTTTAACTGGAGGCTACACCCTGTTTTTGAAAGCGGGTGCAAAATCTTAATATCCTTAACATGCACAAGCCTATCTGATCCATGTGTGACCATCAACAAAAAATATTTCTGTTCACAATTTTTATACTCCTTTTCACTTTCCATACAGAAATACTCAAGTAAACGAGTTCATTTCCCGGAATACTCCACAGAAGCAGTAAGTATTACTTTGTGCGAGCTTCATATATATTGATAAGGTAGAACAACAGTGAGCCTACGTCAAACAAGCGAGTGAGTTTATTACAAGACCTTGAAAAGCAGAGTTTATTCACCATGGCAGAGCCCTGTGCCGATGAAGCCACAGGGCAACTGCACAAAGTCACCAAGCGCCAGTTGGTAAACCTCTGCACACTGAGCCACAATGATGCTCCTCCTGTTGCTACACTCCTGTGCCGACGTACAGGGCGTTAAAAATGCTGCTCCCTGTCAGTTTGCTCTACAAGAGCACCTAGCTGGTGGGGGCACAGGGCTGCTGCAAATCCATTCACCAGACAGTGAATGTACTTGCAGCAAATATACTAGACCAATTCCCATCTCTTTAGCAGATTTTTTTTCAATAGGGTCATTGCTAGATGTGCTGGTGACCATGGAACTACCCTCAGCCTATTCTGAGCGACGTTCACTTTTTGTATTTTTTTTCTCAGTCTGCCCTGATTCTTTTTGTTATAGCTTTTGTTCCTACTTTCAAACACGATAGGATTGACAATCAGATACGAGTTCTGAAACCTGTTCTTTTTTTAACAAAAAAGGATTCACTACAGATGATACTTCTTTTCCCAGTGATAGTGTGATTGCTGATGACAGCCTAAATTTCTTGTATAAAGTTCAAGAATCAAACTGCAATGTCACTGCTCTTCGCATTCCTCACGAGTTGTAAAAACCTATTTCCCAAGAGTCGCGCCCTTCCCAATTTCCCTCTCGCGCTGCCTTAGCACTCCTGAATTTTTAAAGTTATTGTTAGTTTCCTCTCAGAAATACACACTCATTGTCTGAAAGACCCACAGAACTTGAGATGCTTTTTCTTTTTTTATTTTGCATTTAAGTATGCAAAGCAGATGCAGATGTCTGATTGCTTTTTTCAACCATCTGCTTTAATAACTACAGGATGGACTCTACACTGACCTTGCTTTCCAGTCCCATAGTCTATGAATAAAGCTGTTTAAAACATGACTTATATCCAATGACTGATGTGCAAGAAACCCATCACTAAATAGGCCTGGAGCCTGAAGGCACACCATTAGTTTCACACGCTGTCTGCTCACAGGGAACGTCTCCTTGTTTACTCTGAGATACCTGAAAATGAACGAACAGTAACACCAAAGTTTATAAACTCTTTGTTTATTTACTCATCAATTCACCTTTTGTGTTAAGTGGCAGCTGACAAAAAGACAAACCTTTCTGAAGGTAATGTAGGAATCACCAGTAGATCCCTTGCCAGCTAATGCAACGCAAATGTATACCTTTAAAGAAAAGTTCTTCTGTGTGCCAGTGTTGCTAACTCCTACAATTTTTATCACAAGGCTATATAACATTTGGTATTTTCTTTGATGCTCTGGCTTCTGGAATCATGATAGTAAATGAATTTCCAGGAGTAAGAGAAGTCTTTAGTCCCTCGGGACGCGTTGCAAGCTTCCCTATTTCATCATTTTGAAGACCCGACCACTGCAGCTCGGCAACGCTGTCTCTCTTCTTCGCATTTCCACTGACTCCAGAAAAACAGCACTCTCCTCTGAGTGTTACGAAAGACTCAGTGACGTATTTTTTATCGCCACCTGTCAGGCACAGGTTAAGGAATTCAAACCACCGACAGAAACGAGCTTCTCGAGCACCACTTCTTGCAGACAGAGGAGAGCTTGTTCTGGCCCTCGGGCAGAGACCCAGGCGAGGGGCAGAGCGGGCTGGGATGGTGGCACCAGATGGGCTGGCTCCTCCCGATGCCAACGGTCCACGGGGATTTTGCATCAACAGAAGCTGCATGATCCGGTTAAAGTAAAGACCTGCGCTGCCTATTCTTGTAAGCGAAAAGCAGAGACCTGAGGCCTGTCCTTCGAAAGCGCGCTGCGCCTTCCAGGGCCACCGGCGGCACCGGGGAGTCTTGAATATTCAGCAGTTCTGAAAGTTGTGACATCTGCCTTAAGCCTCCACAAACGCAAACAAAGCTAAACCGTCAGAGCAAACCCCCCAGAGAAAATAAAACATTAAAATATCTTTTATTTGTGAGAGAGGGAAAATTATCAAATGCACCTCCAGTAGAACACTCCCTTTAGCGTTAACCTTTATTATTAAGCAAAGTAATAAAACCGATCTCACCTTAGTATTTCAACTAAAAATACAGAGCAGGTAATTAATATCATACTTCTTCATGTCCCTATATAGAAAATAGTATCTTTTTCTGCTTCAAAAAAACTAGACAATATATTTAGTGGTTAGCACCAAGTCATGGTCACTGGAGGGATCAGAATGAAAATAACTCTACCGACAGTGCTTTCCCTGCCAGTCTGACTCTCCCATGTACAGCCTGTAAATAGGTCTCTGATAATTAACTCACATTCCTCTTCTACATAATCGTCCAAAGAAAAATTATTTAGCCATATTTCCATTTTACTTTATGTGTTCTCATACATACTGAATATTGATAAGCTACCAAGAAATAGAGATCATCCCATATAACATCCATCCATCCTTCAACACCTTTCACCTCAACACAAATTTTAATGTCTGCAGATTTTCTTAAACTCTCTTAATACAATCTGTTTGTGATGCCTGAACCAGCAATTTTCTCGCACAGAAGACGCAGATGGAAACAGCACTTGTTTCCATTTAATGACTACAACTGAAAGGAGCATCTAGCCTGATGGTCACCACACACTCAGCAACACTTACGGGATTGCCAGAAGGTTACAAAGACACGTACTCTCTCAGGTATTACTTGATACCAGCAGACCTGCAGTCCTGTAATTCTTGGGGTTGAAAATAGGACTATGAAGTAACTGTGGGAAGTCATGAATCATTCCACTGTACGGGAAGTCCACGAAAATTACCGTGTCACCAAGGTGGCATACGATTATCTCAACTTTTCCTTTATTATTTTGCTGACCTGACCCCAGCAAAGAGCTGGAGTCGTAACATTAAATTTTTTCGTTCAATCCGCATACAAACCTCCACCAGTAACTCTTCTGCTGAGCAAGGCACATGTCCAAAACTCTCCACACCATCAGAACATTGGAATGGACATATTGGCCATTATGACCAGAAGCGCACCTACCCTGGTATCCCATCTTCAGCAACAATAATGAACAAACCTCCAAAGAAGAGCCACAAACAGAAGCAGCATTACTGAGTGCTTGTAGCATTTCACATATTTAAATTGTCTTATGGGTTTGTACCATTATTCACATATTTTTATGAATATCCAACTTTAGTGCTTTAGCTACCTAGCACGTATCTACAGAGGTGGATAGAGAGGGGAAGAAAAACCAGTAACTAATTGAAAATTATAAACCTCAGGATGACCCAGTCTAGGTTTTTTTAGGCACATTAATGCTTTACATTCTGATACCTATGTAAGTCACACAACTAGGAGGCAAGTAGTGTGTTTCTCCTTGGAGGTATGGAAATCTCCTGCTCTGCATACTGCAGAGCACTGATGCTTGATAGGGAGCAGCGCGTGAGCAGATACAAATCACCCGGGGGTCCAGCCATCTGCCTCTCACCCTGCCAGATCATAGCATCTCAGCTTCAAACCTGTTTCCTACCTCAGCAAAAAAAAAACCCAACGTGTTTTACCTTTGGCAAATGTACTTCTAGTTAAAACACTCTTCATCTGCTGGATAAAAAGACAACCTTCCTACCCTGGGCTGGGTTTTTTTGCATATTTTTTTTCTTTGAGAGAATCGGAGCTGCCTGAAGCTGTTCAAGAAGGCTGAAATGGTTAAAGTAATCTTGAGGGAGAATTAGGAAGCAAAGTGCAAGTAAGGTGGTCAAAAGTGTGTAATAAATGCTATTTAACCTCTGACTGTCATTCATCATGGATGTCACTGAGCATGTGTGGCATACACAAAAGCATTACTAAATTTCACAAAAGGCCTTTCCCACACTTTTTTTTTTTTTTGCTTCTAAATTGTAAGTTTGGTCCGGGTTAAGCTTTACTTTTTTATTTATTTATTTTAATACATTGCATTATCTGGCTTAGAAGGAACAAAACAGTATTTTACAAACTTTATTTCAATGTTGATAAAGCATAGTACAAACTCAGCAATTGCTTACCAAATCTCTTCCCTCAAGACCACCCTGAAACTCTAAACAAGTCAAAAGGGCCACACTGAGAATAAATATCAAAGCCATTGCCAACTTCGTCTTTCTATTTAATTAGCAGACAAGCTCATTAGCAGAAGAGCTGTACAGGAGAGCATGCCCACAGCCCTTGCTCACACGAAGGACTAGGGAGAAGCAGGTTGCAGTCACACATGCAGAGAGCCACCAGCGCTGGCAGCAACAGCAGTAGACGGCAGAACCGGGGACAGGGGGGGTCTGTCCTCTCATGAAGGTGAAACTCTGCAGCACGCAGTGCCGTAAAGTGAGATTGGGCACCTTTGGGGAGAAGCCAACCAACGGATTCAACAGCACAGAGCACAGCCGTCAGAGCACGTCCGTGCCCCGCTAACCGGGTACATTTTCTGCACGAGGGAGGAGCAGGTGGGAAAGACATCCCACGTCCTCAGCATCCGAGCGCTGTCTCGTCCCACAGAGCACCGCACCGTGAACAAACCAACACAGACACGGGTGGCAGACAAACACTACCATCAGAAAACATATGCCATGGATGTGTGTGTGTGTGTGGGAGGGGGAGAGTGTCTGCGCCCAGCCTGCGTGGGGTGGTGGTAGTAGGGGGGGAGAGGGGGGGATTCACAACGCAGCCACGGCAGCCTGCTTCTGGGTTCAAACAGCCTGTCACTGAGCAGCAACGTTTATAACTTGCATAAGATTTTAGAACTTGTTCAGCACCCAGCAACTAATACTCACAAAGTGCTCCGGGAGCTGCCGAGACTGTTTGTCTGAACTAAAGGCAGTTTGTTGCAGCCTCTCCAAGCAGGAGCGTGTCCACCTAATTACTGCTGGGACATGGTCAAGCACATTTTAGCTTAAAATAAAAACAAAATCTTCATTTACAATAATTTGATGATTTCTTCAACTCTTTTCTATTGATAAAATAAAATTTGGAGGACTCAAGGAGTCACAGCTGTTACTTATCAAATTTATTTAAGGGAGTAATGTGAAACAGCGTGTTTGCGAAAGTTCATAATCACAGAAGAATTAAATCATTTTTACAGAGCATTTATTTGAAAAGTTCTGTACACAGACTTTGAATACGGCAGAGAATATCTCCCTCGCAGTTTAGGTTTGATTTCATTCCTGGAAACCGCTATAAAAATCCTGCTCACTTGCAGCAGGGTTCTTTATTTACACTGGGTTTTAGTTTTAAGACCTGTGACAAACACCAGATTGCTGACATTGATCATGATGTAGGCAGAGCCGCCACACATACTGCCCTGCCTCCTGGTGCTACCTGGCCAGCACGCTGCACTCCTGGCTCACTCCGGGACAGGTTTCTCCTCTGCGGACATCCAGGTCCGGAGCTGAGAAAGGGGCTCTGAACTTCATACGCCTCTGGGCACATCAGCAGTTACAGCCACAGCGTGACAATCACACCTTAAAATGATTATGTTATTCTTACCCTACTACAAAGACCAACCCTATACTTGTTGCCTGCACAAGGACAAGTCCTGCTCATGTCAGCAAGAGTTTCGGGTCCAGCAGAGACCTGGAGGCCTCCTGCCTCCAGAGCCACCAGCTTCTCTCTTTCCCTTCCTCACCCACAAAATGCCTATCTTCAAAAACACAGGCTGCCCTTTTTTTGGGTTTTTTTCAAAAGGTATAACACATCAAAATCTAACTTTTAGGGATTTTAACCTCTGTGTTGAGCTTGGCTTTTGCTTCCCCGCTGAGGCTATTGACAATTTTCCTAAACAGTGCCAGGTGCAGGGACTTTTTTCTAAAGGAAGTTTTTACTAGTTCAGTGGAAACTGGCCAAAAGCCATGAACTAGTTTCAGACAGCTGACCAGCCAGCTGCAAAGGGTAATGCCAATGCCCTTCCCTCACGGCTGCAAACACGTCAGCTCACCATTGGCCTGGCAGCAAGACGATCATACAGCCCATGAGCAGCTTCCCTCAAAACGCACCTATTGTAAAGCCTCCTTCCACCTCTTTGCCCAAGATTTATCACAACAAAATTGCTTACTGTACTTGTTTTCCATGCCTCTTCCCTCTGCACTGCTACGTGTCAATCCTCTTCCCCACAGAAAAAAATGCCTTTCCAAGCCAATCACTTGAGATGCTCAGCAATGATGGAAAACCTTCTTCTTTTCTCTACACACAGCTTGTGAGAGAAGTCAAAGGAGTCTCGTGAGCTTTCCCAGGGGCAAAGAGGAGGGTGTGGGGACAGAGGAGAGTCCCATCTGGGCTTTCTTCCTCCCCCACCTACTGAATCCTATATGAAGGGTAAAGAAATCAGGCAGAGACACAAACGATGTCACTTGCATCTCCCCTGTGCCATCTGGTTTTTCCACTCCAAGCTTCCCATATACTTTAGACGATGACAGCTCATCAGAAAGGAATCGTCCCACGGCATACTGCCGGTTTGCCAGGTAGAGAGAGCAATGAAATAACAGCGCTTTCATCCTGCCCTTCCCTCCTACACCTCAGCACTTCAGCTGACCATATACCTACAGCTATTCCCTTAATCCCTCTGTCTGTAGAAACCTTTTACCCCTCAGCCTTGACCTTACAGTTACTTTCCTTGCTCCCTATAACCATTTTTTTCCTTAAATGTTACTCTACATGTCTGTGTTTGTCCCACCACTTGTGGGCGTAGCTGGGATCCAGCAAGAGCAGTATGGTACCATAGCTGTATCTGCTCATAATTTCAAGGTCAATGGGTTTCTTGTTGATTTACTCAGTCATGATGTTATCTTTTCAAAGATAATGTTTTTGAGAGATTACATGTACCAAAAGCACTGATATACCTCCATAAATTTAACTTAAACTTAATTAACCTGGCAGCACCTATCAAAAACATCTTTCTCTTCATTAAAATATTTTGAGTGAAGCTTCAATCAAAAAAAATGTGGTCAAGATAAAGTGTTACCTCAACCTGGACCATCTTAGTGGTGTTTCTCTGGGGGAAAAAAAAATCTGCAAATTATTCATAGCTTTCTTGCAATCTCTTTCACAAGCTCTCAGAGCAGGCATTAACCCGACATACCAACTTTTCCAAATATTATTAACACTTCAAAGACACCACAAATATTGAAGTAGATAAATTCTCTATTACTTATTCTCCTCCAATGTATCCTTCAGCAGGACAACACAGCTTCCCATCTTTTGCCTGCTGAGTTAATGCTGAAAATATGCATTAGGCATGAAGTACTCGGTTCAAGAAGAGGGTTTCATTTAAACTGATAAAAAGTAAGGATTTTTCCTGCAGTTAAGGGAGACATCTTGTCCTTAGTTTTCCATTTACTCTTGCAGGTTCCAGAAAAATGTTTTATCTTTTTATATCTCACACTGTAACCTGAAGTTGCAATGGAGTTTAAAGCACAGAATGACAGCTGTGACTTTAAGACATCCTAGTGTTTTCTAAGCCAAAGCCATGGCCAAAGACAGTGTCCTTGTTTCACACCTGTTGATGTCAATGGAAATACTGCATAGGTTCCTAGGAGATCACAGGTTCCATCACGAGAGTGTAACATAATATTTTATGGACCATCCCACCTTTTTCTTAAAAGGTAAGCTGTCTCGTTAGTATGAACTGCCTTGCCACTCAGTGGCATCTCTGTTTCATCTTAACTGGTTTCACCACAGAGCTGCAGAAACCACCTTTCCTGGTCTGAATCAGCAAGACCAGAGCTGGAGCTGGCAGCATGTCTACAGAGCCAGGGCTGCTGAGACACCACTCTCCTCCGCAAGATGACTTGGTGCTACAACACGTTCTCTTCGCACCTTGGGTTGGTCACACTGAAAATCCATCACCCTCTCCAATGTACAACCTCCCTATTTTCCAGGCTATTCAGTGAGTATTGAGATGGACTCGGGACAGATGCCTACATAGTCTGTGGTTTGTACCGAGAACTGGAGGCTTCCACTCTTAACTGCTCCAAACATGAGGTTACTAGCTCACACAAAGTAGAAATCTGAATAAACAAATGCCCGGTCTGAAAAGTCTGATTTAGCAGCAGGTTAACAAGTGCAAGTGAAACAATCAGGCAACATCTTTATTTGCAGATGAAATTCCATGCATCACCAATGCATTTCCAGTGCATCACCTTCACGATGTACCCAGGAAGAGAAATCTTGGAGTCTTTCATAATTCTTTTGGCATGTCTGATTTATGTATGCATGCGGTTGAGTTGTTTCTGTTCTAAGTCTCTAGACATTTTAGCCATGACACATTTTAAACACACACAACTCGCTTTTTTTTTAGAAAAAAAGTAAGACCTGAACAGATGAGACCGAAGAACTGAGTGCTTGCTCTGTGAGCACATCACCTTTCTTCTACACACAATGCCAGCTACTCGACAGCAGCTTTTTAGCCAAGCTTTTGCCTCAAACCAACTTGCAGGCTTGCAGATAGATCTAAGACCAAGGTGTGGATTGAGTGGAGGGCAAAGATGTGTACTGGGGTCAGAAGCAAGCATCTGTCCATAGAGCAATTGCAGGATGCAAATACAAACACTTCCACCTTTTCAGAAAGGTCTCCCCCAGATGAGAGTCCACTGTACCCTGGCAAAACAGATTCAGGGGAAGCACAAATTTAAAGCCGCAAAGGAAGTCAAGATGCTCCAAAGTCAACAGGTGAGCGCAGGCATCGTGATCAGCCAGCTGTGCCCTTCTGCTGATGTCTCAGCTGGTGTGGATCTCAAGGGATCAGCAGGAGTGGGAGCAGAATTACTCCAAAACATAGAAAAGTCTCTCCGTGGGTATCTTGCTTTGAAGTAAAAAAGAAAAAGCCAACAAACAAAAAACCCCAAAATATGCTAACCCCGGCAAGTTCATTTTGTTAAGACTTGAGCACTTGGGCTTGAGTCCTTAATGCAAAATTAACTCTTGGATGGCTGAAAGAGCCACTTCCAGAACCTGCATTTTATCTGTTCCAGATCCACAATATGACTACTGTTAAGAAAATTAAGGCTGAGAGATGCTGTGTCTCAAGCAAGACACAAATGAAATGGTTTGAAATAAGCACTGAGTTCACATGGGACTGACCCGAGGCAAAATCCAAATCCAGATGCACACTATTTCTCAAGAAGTTAAAAAACTAGACTGGAAAATTTAAAATTAAAATGGCCATAGATTTGTGGCTCAAACCTATTTCTAGCTAATTTCTAAGTCACTTTAAAATAAAGAATTCCTTGAATTACTATTTTTTTATTCTTCTAAACACTGGGACAACAAACAGCTGCTGCAGTCTGTTTTTCTGCATCTTGCAAAAACTTTATGTCATTCTAAATTCTGGAAGTTCTTTAAACATAAGAGAGTATTTAAATACTCTTTTGAGCTACAGAAAATATACTTCATAAGAGCAAGGGGAAGTGCTAGAACTACTGCCAGCAACTATTTAATAGCTTGAAGCAATTTCCACCCTCTTGTTTGAACAGGAGGAAAAAAAAAATGTTTAAAGGACATGGAATCTCTTTCTACCTTCCCCTCTGTCTAAAATATCCAACTAATTTTTCCTTAAATTAATCTGTGCTTTTAGCCTCCCTTCCCTGTGATTATTAAAGAACTAAGCAGTAAGAGAACAGGAGCTCAAGCCAGACCAAGCAAATGTTAACCTGGGACACTGTTTTGCTAAATATGCACAGCCACAGTTTCTGCTCAGTGCAAATTGTATTATTTTGTGTTCAACCGGTTGCACTTGCACCAACTGATTGTCTTACCTACCCTGTAGGGCTGAGCAAAACAGCGCAACCACTGAAACTAAACACGAATTTATTTTCTGTAAAAGCAGGGCTGAGACATGAAAGCTGTGAAAGAATCTTGTTAGCAATTCCTTGTGTAGGCAGCATGTCTCACTTTAATCATATGCATTACGGCCTTTACCCACCGCTGCGAATTCACTCCTAGAGCTTTTCTGCACATCAGTTTGGCTAACCCACTTTCTAACGTCTCTGTCTCTGCGTAAGAAAGCTGAAAACTATATTGCTGCTTATACTGCAAACAGTAAGACAACACACACGCGCACAAAATCAGTGCCTTTGAAGAGCATGGCTTGTGTCCATCATTTCCTGTTTTTGTTCCATGTTTTTCACTACCATAGTTATCATCTGGACGCCTGAAGCGTCTGCACTGAGATTTTGAAACACAAGAGGGCAGGCTGCATGCAAAGGAAAAAGCAACACTGCATTTTCCTACTAGGTTTCGCGATGTAAATAGCCCAGTTGAACAGGCTGTCGGAAAAATTTAAAAGAGGTGCATTTCTCACTTTCAGCACAAAAATATGTGTCCAAGCTCCTCTTCTGTTTCTGCAGACAGTATACTTTTAGTTACAGCTGCGCCCCTGCATTTAGAAACTGTGTCAAAAGGTGAAAGGTCTTTCTCTCTTGAAATCTCCAGCAATTTCTGAGGCCACCGCGTAACAGTAGGAAAAACGACTTGCCCTCTTCCAAGCTTTGACATGCAATGTAATGAAAATGCAATGGATTCTCTCCCAGTAAATACAATCAGCTGAAATCTTTAAGGCCCTCCCCCCATAAATGTATTTTGGTAAATGTGTTGTGTTCATTCTTACACAACCCTGTTTTTTAGGCGCGGGTAGTTGTTAGAGCAGGCTGTCATACGATGGTTGTCTAGAAGTAGGCAGCGCAGCTGCGAAGCAGCACACTCCAGCCCCCCTACTAACGTGTTCTCTGCTGGTTCAGTGTTGAAAAATTTCCAGTACTAGACTCTTTAAAGCAAAAATATCAATTCAATGTATAGATGCCATTACAATAAAATGCCTTCTTGATGGTTTTGATATTAATTTGCTCATGAGTTACCTTCCTCCAAAAATTTTGTATTTCAGTAATTAATGACTCCTACTGAAGTCGGCAAGATTTATGTCACTGATATGAACAAGTCCAAGGTTAACCTTTCTAGACAAATCCCATGTCTGGTGAAAAAAATATGGACAATTTAAATACGAAATCTGAAGCAAAGCTGTGCCCTCATTTTTCTGTTTGATGTTAACAGATCAAAAGTTAGATCCTGCTAACCCATATTTTTGTGCCATGACCCAGCTCCTCTGCACTTATCTACGTGAGCAATGTCATCGGTTCTCATGACATATTCATGTAAGCTAAGGCAACTTGTGTGAATAGAGGTTTACAGCTGAAAATCCAGATATTCGGATCGTGGGAGCCTGGCACAAAGGAGGAGGTCAGGATTAGTCCTTCTAAAGAAACAGTGGTGTAAGCATCCATGCAGGTGCTCCAGGTTTTGTAAAGTTCTTCAAGTTCTTTGACTGTGACAACAATGAATTCTTTCATCTGTTTCAAACTAAAACAGATTACTGACCATTTGTAGGGAAAAAAAAAAAAGTCTAAAGAACTGATTTGCTATTCAAGGTAAATCAATGCAAGCATTCTTACAGACCCCTTCTCCAACATTAGCAGTCTTACAGAGTCTACATTTTCCACCCTTCTGCAGCACATCACCAGCACTTAGTTGCACCAACATGTTACCAGAAAGGGCCTGGCTGAATTGCCTCTCTCATATAAACAACACTTGAGTTGGGTGCTACTTGGGTTTTTTTTGCAAATGATGTTACCTCCAGGATTTCAGCTACACAAGAGAGCTTATGACATAAACGCAGATGAACACAAAACCAGTTGGTCAAAAATGTAATAGGTGCTCCCAAGAGGAATTAGAATTTGTGCATCAGAGACCTTACTCTATTCCACACGTTGCCTTTTATTTTTGAAGATTTTTAAAGTTTTTCTGTGATAGATGTTTTAACACATGTATGTAGTACTCTAAGAAGAATGTTCTGACAAACCAAAACTGCATTGTTATCACAGTCAGGCAGTCAGACACCAGCCTTCATCTCACACCTTCAGGCTGTTAGCTTCAGGATGGCTAAATTTGACTTTTGGACTACACATGATGTTGAACAAGAACAGGATCTTTTTTTTTTTTTTTTAATCTTGGGAAAGGAAGCGTTCTGGCAGTATCTCTAGGTCTTATGCGCAGAACAGGATAAAGCAAAAAAGACGACACCACCCTACAATATACGCGTCTCGTGACGGAATTAATCGGTGTATCTGAACATGCTGAACTTCCCTACAACAGAATTAAAAGGAAACACCTTGCAGATAATAATGAAAAAGTGTAGTAGCTCATGAAAAAATCTTTCCTCTTCCCACAACAGCTCTTTAAGGATTCAGTTATTAATTTCTTTTTAAAGAAAAACAAATTCCTCTTAAAATTCAAGAATAATTTCACCAGTTGAGAAAAAAAGCATCCCAAAGAATCAGTAGAAAAAAAATTTGTCTTCTTTCTTCTTCGTGAAACCTGAAAAGACTCTCCTTTTTAATTCCTTTCCAAGAACAAAAAAAAAATCTGCACAATGTGTTTCTGTAGAAGAAAGTCTCCCTGCATGGACACAGTTCTTGAAAAATATGTTATATAAGTACCCTCCTATAACAGACTACGACAAATTTTAAAAAATCAATTTAACTGAGGTCATTTCTGATTAATATGGTTAGGATCAGTAGGCTGTAACTGCAAAAGCTGTGCATTTGTAATTAATAAGTGCAAATTTTTCAGAAGCAGAATGGGTTGAACACTATTAGAATTTTATACACATAGTACCAAATTCTGTTCATACAGAAAACTAAATTCAAAAGTTGATTTTAATGCATGACGCCCTTCTTTCATTAGAGAGCTATGTTGAAAAGCCAGTACTATAAAGATTATGACCCGAGGTTCAAGATTGCAGTTAAACAGCCTGTGATCCTCTATATAATAAAAAATACATTTTGAATCAAATACCAGGCTGCATTTAGCCATGCTCATGGCGTGAAGCACTACTCAAGAAAGACAGTCCCGTGGGACTCAACCTCTACTTAGCCATCAGGCAGCAGACACTGGGCTGTACCCTGTGTGTAGGGCAAGTGGCGGAAAAGCAGCTCCAGACGGCACAAAGCCATCCCATCCCATCCCGTCCCATCTTTTTCCTTGCTCTGGCATTTCGGGACAGGATGCAGTAGCATCCTCCTGGCCTGTGCAGATTGCAACCGCAGCGTTTCCCACGCAGAACCAGGCACAGGGGCCATGGCTCCGGCCACCCTCCCATCACTCCTCCCCATCCACCCTCTCCAGAGGACCAGCGGGCAGGGGTGTACCCTGCCCACCCCTGGGGACCGGCTGCAGGCGCCGGGGAGCTCTGACTCTGAAGGGGGGGCAGCTTTCCTCTCTCTCGGGTTCCTTCGTGAGCATGCAGCCTGAGCCAAGCTTTACCCTTCCAGGAACATTCAGGCAGTAAGATGCTATTCAAGATTCACAAAGCAAACGCCGTAACATTGCTAAATAATGATTACTTTCCCAGAAATTATTATTTTCTTTCCTTGACAACGTTAGTACATTTGATGCTAAAACTCAGCAGCTTGGGGATGCAGAACTCTTATGACCAACCATAAATAAACCAAAAGAACTATATTGAACTATAAATACAGTAAGGGCTTGTTGCTGAGGTGTTCAGTAGAAACTCTTCTTTACTCTCCAACAGGAACAAGACTGGGCCTCTATACTGACTATTCAATCGGTTATCACTCACTTCTCTGTATCTTAGAGGTAAAAAATAAGTAATAGGCAATAAAAATCATTAATTAATGTTAAAGAAAGTACAAACATACCTTACAGAACTGCTTAAATTAACTCTATACACAGCAATTCTATATCTAACCTGAAACTAAATGGAGTACAATAAATTCTGAGAAGAAAAACACAACTGAATTTGTACCTCTGCAGCTTTTGACCTAAGATATTTTTCCACTGTAGCAATTTTCTTATGCAATCACCAGCTCCCTTCCAAAGGGAACTACAAAATGACCAGGGCAAATTATTTTGTTCTATCAGACTGTCAGTCTGCTAGATACATGTATATCGTGAGTTTAGCAAGAAAAAGGCTGGGATTAACTTCATGTAAAATATGTGTATACAACAGAGTACGCAAAAGCCAAACTATAAAGCAGAAACTTCCATATTATATGAGAGTATAAAATTAGAAATACAGATTTTCTGTGCATCTACCTGTAAACAAAGCTTTGTAATCTTTAAAATTCCTGTGAAATGTCTGGACTTCAATCTGTTACGTTGGTAGGGCTCCTAAGGGTGGATTACAAATAACAGGCACGTGTTCTCAATATGCTTGTTGATCTCACTTGAAAAATTTACAAGATTGGGTAGTAAAGACCCAAGCTGAACCTTTAAAACTCATTTTTGAATGCGAGTTAACCATCTGAAAGTAAAAAAGTGGGTAATTTTCCAGATTAGTTCCAATTATACTGAATTCTTTAATCTAAACTGCACAGCTTTTAACATGATTCTTTGCTTCATGTGAATATGCAAGGCTTTTTTTTTTTTTTTTGTGAACAGAAGATACGTATGAAGCCTATCTGTGCAAGAACCAAATTGGTTTGTTAGAACTGGAGGGAAATCACTTAATTCTGGAGACACTGTAAAGTGAAAAAAGAAATGGGATTTAAATATCTGCTAAA
Organism: Anarhynchus alexandrinus; assembly: GCA_008711295.1. Lineage (NCBI taxonomy): Eukaryota > Metazoa > Chordata > Aves > Charadriiformes > Charadriidae > Anarhynchus > Anarhynchus alexandrinus. The sequence goes on along the minus strand of VUYV01000030.1, from coordinate 6,307,491 downwards.
ATATGTTTCTCACTCTTGTTCAGACAGAAGTGATGAAAATTTTTTCTCAATGGCAAAGGAAAAAGGAGACCGTGATTTGCTTAGTGAAAGATGTTTGTGCATTATTTTATATTACGCATAACCAATAAAACAGTTAATATTCAGCACTACATTGACAAGTCAGTCTTCCAGCTACTTTCCTGTTAGACCTATTTACTACTTTACCATTCTTCTCATTTGTCAAAAAAGCTATTTCTGACTACTCACAGCTCTGCATTTCTGAAAGTATGAATGTTTTAAAGCCAAATTTGTGAACACATATTGAAACATTATTTTTAAAAAAATACTGCCAATGCCAACACAGTGCTGAAAGAGCACTAGTTCTGTCTGGGAAAAAAAAAAAAGTTTACTTCCCCTTTTCTACTTTGTAATTCAAGCTGCTTTGCAGCTAACAAAAGGGTACTTATTGTCATTTTATTAAATTTAAGGTAACAATAAACATTAACTCAGTCTCAAACATGATGTCATGCTGTATGTAGCTAGGTTAAAAGAGAATGTAAAACAAATTACCTGGATTGCTTAGGAAACCCTAAATGCCCTAATTTACCCAACCATTTATCAGCAGAACTAATGAAAAGCCTTTCTTGCTCTTGCAATGGGAAAAGGTAGCCATTAGTCTCTGAAGTGTACAATTTTACCAGCAAGACAAAACAAAAAGCAAATCTTGGGAGTAAATATCAGCTGGATGTTCACATAACAAGGTCCAGAGAGACATATCCAGAAGTTTCCTCGTTTAATCCAACTCTGAATAATGTTGGATGCTGTTCTCTGTTCCTTCAGAGCTCTACTACTGCCAAAATAACTGCAAGGCTTGCAAGTCCGAATATATCTCAAGCCTTTCCCAAGGCACCCCAACACTATCTGAGGCACTGAAACTATGGCAACCGAATAAGAAAGCAGCTTCCATGATTAATAGATGAAGATCCCAGCGACAGTGCCTAGCTAGGCCATAATTCAGGAATGCAGGAGGAATTAGCATAGAATCCATCTCAATCTACCAATAAAAAGTAGATTTTGAAAGGCATCAACAAAACAGCAATTTTTTCTCTGCTAAAAAAAAATATTCTATAGAACTATAAACTGCTCAAATTCTCATTAACATTTCAATGAATGGCTGCCTCGAGTGCAAGTAATGGATAAATGTTCATGAACAATAGTGAAGGAACCAACATAGCAAATTTCCCATCTGACTATCAAAGCCACGTGTAGGAATACTCAATATATAGAACATCTCAGTGAAGCTGAGCAGGCGGAGATAAGAAAGTAGAAGTAATGTTTGCTGCAGTCAGGAATATATTTGGACACAGTTTTTCCCATTGTGTTGGGGATTCGTATAAGAGACTACTTTTTCCATCCACTGAACTGGAACACCCGACCATATCTATTATATACTCTACGTGTTTTCATTACTAGAAGGCCCTGTGAGTCTGTCAGGGTCATTGCAAAATTGATGAGGGTTAGGAATACCTTTTTTTAAAGCGCATAATCAAACTTCCTCTATTATCTCCGGTAATACTAGTATTATAGTCCTCATCCACTAGATGGTCTCAGACTAAGGTGAAAGGGCGTAATAAAAATATTCTTTATTTCTTTCCACTTTCATAAACATGAAGTTCTCGCTAAATGCAATTGGCTACAGAGATCATAAAAGCATAGGAATGCTTTTTTTGCCCGTATCGCACAAAGGGTATAACCCTACAGTAAAGGCACGGCTTTACCTGTGGTGAGGAACCAAAGGCTTCCCATACCGAGGACGGCACACGTGCCGCCATGTCGCACGACGCGGTACAATGCTGGGCATCTGCCCCTCGAAACTCTTTTAACTTCAGCATTGCATGAATGTTGTAAAGCTATATTTCCGTAGAAAGTTCCTCAGTAGCAGTTTTGTTGGTAGCTAAAAAAAACCCTGAAAAAATGGCATGGGGTAGTCCATGATACGTGAATTTCAAGTATCTAGTATAAATACTTTATATAGAAATGCCTATTATTAACAATACTTTTAAAGGAAAGGTCATCACTGAATGTAGTGAATTACCATATGTCTTCACTCTAGAGATACAGCAACTGGCAGTTCTGTTAATAGCTGGTTTATCTACTTCATTTTACATCTCTATTTCAGCCACTAAAGAAACACTTTGGGGCTTGGGGAAAAATTCCTTTCATACAAAAATGACTCTGTATTCACAGAGAGCATAGTACACCCCTCCTTTTTGGCTGATAAATAACTACAGCTCTATACTGGGAAAGACTTCAAGAGGTTTTACAGTGAATTACGGGGTAATTCACGTTGGGTTTTTTCTCGTTTTCATCTTCCTTTTTTGAAATCTTTTTTTTTTAAAAAAGTGATATCTACTTCCTTTTTTTATTATACTATAGCTGTAGCTAAACTTTAGATTTCAGAGGGCATAAGCCTGGCAGCCTCATTTATGTTCATCTGTTGCATGAAAGCTGAGAATATAATTATTTTATGGGGGGATGGATTTCTCATCCCCTTCCTTATTTCCAGCAGCCCCACTATTAACTATTAGCAGCCTTTATAAGTCTGAAGCGACAAAACCTGCAAATGCCTCTATGCCTGTCTTTCAATGAACCCATCCTAAGACTTCCAGAATACCCTGATGTTGTAGGTGCATATCTGTTTTCTATTTTTTTCCTCCCCAAGTTCCCATACCGCATTTAATTTTGAATCCTTTCACATCTTCCAGCTGCTAAAGTAGGATAGGCAAATGAGCAGATTGGGAACTCCAGAAGATATGCGGGACGTGCAATATGTGTAATTATAACACAGTAGGTGGCACTCTTCCCTTTAAATCCTACAGCAGTGCCTTGGAGCTGTGCTGCCATACTTGCCATGTTGCAATCTAGACCCAAAACCAAAGCATCGCTCACCATGGACAATTAAAGATCCCTTAAGACTGTATAAACACGAACATTCAGTTATTTCCATGGCCATAGGTAATGGTTCAGTTGCCTCACAAGACAGCACATAAAGAAAATAAAGACATGCAAACTTTGGTCTGCCAGGTTTGCACTTGAACTGGGGAAGTCCACTTTTGCCTTCACAGACCCTACACACATCTAAGCTATTCCTCACTTGAGAGACTGGTGCAACAGGCCAAAATATCCCTACAGAGAAGTGTCCGGCTCCAGCCCAGGCTTTCCCCCAGCTGCTTGTTTCTGCCTCAAATGCTGTTCATGGTTCCTGTATGCTGTTGATCAGCAGCCGGACTCCATGCTACTACTGACTGTATCTCACTGCCAAAATGATCTCTGCGTATGCCTCACCCAACTCAGAGTAATCCTGATACACAGAACTAATGAGCATAAAATGCTCAAATGGTCACCAGTAGAAAGCATTGGTTATTCCTCTTATTTTTCTGTTGCCCCGTCAAGACAAAGCTTGTCACAGTTTGTCAGACGCAACTTGCTCCATAACACGCAGACCGAGGTCTAACCTAACACTGAAGGTTGATCCAGAGCGAATGTTCTCACCACAGCTTCAGGTCCTCGTTAAGCATTGATTCCCAACAGAGAACAGTATTTTCAGATTGGGGCCTAAACATGGAAAAAAAAAAAAGTCCCTATTTGAGGCATAGTTCAGCAACTGCCTTTAGTCTCAGAAAATTACTCAGGCAAGCAAGGCTTCGCTGGGTGAGCAAAGCTTACTTGGGTGAAGGAAACCGGGAAGGATAAGGGCTAAAGATTTACCTCCTCAATAAATCAATAGTAGGAGGTAAAATACTGCAGTATCTGTATCAAATTCAGATAATGAAAAATTCTGGTTTAGTACGGTTCAACTTCTCGCTAGCATATGCTGCGTGCAATAGAGCTGAACGTTATTTTCCAGAATTTACCTAGTTGTTTGTTTTCAGCACTCTGCTATAGTGTGTGGGAATCAGGTACTATATACAAAACATTTGTTTGGGTAGTATAACAATGTGTTCTTGCAAACAAGTTGAATGCGAGGCTTGTATTAGCTCAGGTCAATTTAATCCTAAAACATTTTATGTCTCCCCTGCTGTAAACCATGTGAACTCCTTTCATGTGTATTTATGTATGGCTCTTCAAAACAAGATGACAAATTTCCCCTTCCCTTCACAAAACATGCACAAGCAAGTTCACAATCACCTACTTCCTTTTAAATGCAAACAGTTCTAGTCTGGATTTATCACAGGTCATTAATTTGATCTCTCTCCTTTTCTTTTTCTTTTTTTTTTTCTTTTCAAAAATGCAATGAAGGCAACTCCTCATCCTTAGCCTGACCTACCTCCTTCTTCAGTCTTAAACTCCAATAACTGCGATCCTCCAGAAACGCTAAGAGGGGACGACTATGGCTAATACTCACTTTCATCTTCAACTAGCTAGAGATGTTACCTAGTCATGTTTCTCATAGATGTTAGTGCCCAATTACTTTTTGGTTCAAGTAGTATGAGTTCAGTTGATAAGGTTGCTTTTGCCATTAAGTAAGAATATACAGTTTTAATGCACAGTAATTGAGAACACATAGAACATCTGTGACCATATGATTCATCTTCCCTGAAAGTACCCATGCTTCAAGGATTTGATTCCTACTACATGAAAAGCAAATGTTGCAAATACACTTCACGGTATTACTTACTATTTTAAAATTCATTTAGCATTTAGACAGAAACCTCATCTGGGCATTCTGCTCCTGAACTAAACTTCCATGAAAGCCAGAGATTTTCTCCAGTGAAGAGTGGTGGAGAACTGAGATCAGTGTTTTTATGCATAGGAAATTGTTTGGCTTTAAAGAGAGTTAGTATATATTCTCTTTGTCTTATACCTTATGAGAAGCTACCATATTAAAACCAGGTTCCTTTTAGATAAAATATACCCTAGACAGTGAAACGCCTTGGCAACTGTACTTTTTTAAGAGTGACAAACCTTCCCGATCTCACTGAAGCTAGTGTTTGCTTTCAACCACATACAAGGCAATTCCATGAAGAAAGGGGTTTGCTGGAGCAGACCCAAATTTCCTTACAATACACTACATTAGCCTCGTTAAAAAAAAAAAAAAACCCAAAAACCAAAAAACAACAGAAGTTAACCAGAGCAAGATCGTTTTGCTTTTCTGATCTGAAAACAAATGGAAAAGGAAGCCCTGAACATGATAACAGCTGTATAAATCTTACTCTGAAAGAAATGCCACAGACTCCTCAAAATCTTCGTGAGTTCTGTGATTAAAAGAGCCTGACTCTGCTGGACTTTCTCACGTTGATGCCAAAGGATTTACCCGCCAAGTAAAGATTACTTACATGAGAATGGCTCACTGGATGACACTTAAGATTAAATGAATGCAAACCAAAAGCACTCACTGAACTAATTTTTGCAAAGGCAGTGGGGAAAATCACGCCTCTAGCTTCTATCTTTGAGGTTAGCTTAATAATTAATATCGTTACTGGATGATGATAAACAAAAGTTAGCAGAATCTATGTCAAATAATAAGCCACCGCATGCAGCCCTGTGACAGAAAACGAGTTGTGGAGATTTAACTCTTCGTTATTTACACCACCTGCAAGCGGTGTTACAATTTATCACAGAGCTGACTAAAGCCCTTATTTTCGCCGTTCTCTTTAGTGAAATAATTTTCTGCCTACAGCAGATGGAGACCCGCGCTGCACAGACGCTGGCACGAACGCGCATGTTTACAAACTTCAAAAGCAGCAATTAGCTCGGGAGAGGGACGGGAGGACAAATTTCCCTCTTGAACAAGCGGTCAAGGTTAGGAAACAGGAGCAAAGCCGTTCAGCCTACGGAAAAACCCACCAGTTACCGCCTTGCGACTCACCCCGGGAAGAGCCAGGCAGGACAGAGGCGGTGGCGGCGGGCAGATGGGCATCTCCGGTGCGACTGACCGGGCACCGGGCTCCAGCTCCAGCCCCAGCCCCGCTTCCCCCGCCAGCCCCCCCCCCGGCCNCGCCGCCGCCGCCCCCCGCGACTCGGCTCCGCGTCCGCGGCGCACCGCCGGCAGGAGCGCAGCCCGGGGGTAGAGCGGGGGAGCGGGCGAGCAGGCTACCGCGGAGCCGCAGCCACGGCTACTAACGCACCTTGCCCTCTGCTGGGAGCCTTCCCTGGCCGTGCATACACGGGGACGGGGGTGTGTGTATGTATGTGTGTAGGGGGAAATCCCTCCCCTCCTCAGCATCCTTCCCTTCAGCAGCATCCTCTCCCCTCCTCAGCATCCCTCCCTATCTCAGCATCAGCGGCACGGAGGCGCCCCGCTCCGGGCCCCCTCCCGGCCTCCCCGCCGCCGGCCCCGGGGCAGCCCGCGGCCCCTCAGGGAGAGCTGGCCGAACAGCAGCTCCTTTGTGCCGGCCGGCTCTGTTATTCCCCTCCTTAGAAAAACTTTCTCTTTTCCGCGGTTTCGCCCGGCTCTCCCGGGGCCGCAGGGAGGAGAGGGGCTGAAGGAGCGGCGGCGGGGGGCGGGGGGGAGCGCGGGCGGAGGGAGAGGAACCGGGCTGCCCCGCGATGCTCCCCGCCCGCCGGGCCGCCCCGAGGGGTCCGGTGTCCCCCGGCCTCGGCGCCGGGGCCAGCCCCGCTTGCCTGCGCTCACCAGCCGGGGAGAAGCGGTTGGCAGAGCCACCGGCCCGCGGGGGAGATGCTGGCGGCGCCCGGCAGAAAGGGGCGGGGAGCAGCCCTGCCCGAGAGCCACCCTTCTCCCCGGGGCTGCGGGAGGGCAGCTCCCCCCCCCGCCCCCCATCCTCCGCCGGGGCCGGGGCGCAGGGGAAGGCGGCCGCTGCCCGCGGGGAGCGGGCGGGGAGCGGAGCCGGCGGCCCCAGCCCGCGATCGCGAACAAAGCCCGGCGGCAGCGCCGGGGTGGGGTGGGGGGGCTGCGCCGCGGAAGAAGTTTGGTCGGTTCCCGGCCCCTTCCCCCAAAACGCCACCCCAGCCTTGAAAAAGAAAAGAAAAAAAAATTA